>PVIC010018211.1:0-31860 GCA_004025085.1 Thryonomys swinderianus
GCCCCTTCCACCCAAGTGCCCCAGCATTCCCGCCACTTTCTGCAGCCATCCTGAGTCCCTTTCTTGAGTGTCTTTAGCTGCATCAACACACCGTTCATCCTGAGTTGATGCAAGACATTTGTTCCAGCTTCTGCCCAAAGAACACACTGCAACGTGTCCTCATCCACCCTATTCCTAGGTCTGGCACCATGTGATTTCTGCTCCCACAGTCAGAAAGACATCAAAAGTAAATGTTTTCAATGGATTTGGGACCTCCAGGCCACCACAACAGCACAACTAAAAACACTCACAAAAGAGGACTTGGAGGGCCAGAGGGTTAGCTCAGTGGTTCCGGTGCCTGCCTTGCAAGTGGAAGGTCCTGAGTTCAATCCCCAGTAACCACATACAATGCTGGGCGTGGAGGCTCACGCCCACCAGCCATCAATACCACATACCACAGTGCTGGGCATGGTGGCTCACGCCTGTCATCCCAGCACTCGGGAGGTAGAGACAGGATTGCTGAGTTCCAGGCTTGCCTGGGCTACATAGTGAGCTCAGAGCCACCCTGAACTACAAAGCGAGACCCTGTCTCAAAAAAAAAAAAAAAAAAGAGGACTTGGAGAAGTGCTTCAGGTGATGAGAACAACGGATTAAGTGTGTTCAGAGTGAGGGAAAGTATTTTGTGAGTGGTTAATGTGTAAAGTGTCGTTTATTACTTAAAAGTTAAACACTCACTATATGTTTTGATCATGCCTTAGACTTATGACACTGTTTTAGGACATGATGACAGTTTTTAAAAGTCTCTATATAGTCAGTAGGGTACACTTTTTCCCCACGGATTATCTTCCTGATGTTGTCTCTACAGGTGGAAGAGCCCTCCGTAAAGAACCTGACAGTATTCAAATGGCTCCTCCAAAATAGCTGAAAAGCTGTGTCATGTTTGAATCTGGCTTTTGGAGTCAGCCTGGTTATGAATCCCAGACTGGTTTTTCCCAGGTGGACAGGAAGGCCTCTCTCATCCTCAGTACCCTTGACCACAAAGCAGAGGGACTGATGTGCCCCCTCCTGTGGTTACCCTATGGAGTAAATGAGGTGTCACAGGCCCTGTTTCAAAGACGCGGTGTTCAGTAAATCTTAGCTGCCCATGGTGGAGGCAACACCTAGAGCAGCAACAGTGACATTACAGTCTTATCATCGGGCCCCGGGTGAAGATTTACACCCCAGGCTTTGGTTTACAACATCTAAATTTGCTAGTGCAGGATTCCTCATTTGAAGGGAAAAGTGAAATTTCGTGTGGCTGCATTCCTAGATTTATTGCCTGTCAACCATGAGTCAAGCCCAGATCCCCCATCTCCACAACTCATGGGCCATTTGAGAAAGAGGGACTTAAACAAATACCTCCAGTCCAACTGTATCTACGCTGTCTGGAGTTGCACCGGCCCCCAGCAGGGCCGGGACGTGCAGAGGAGAGCTGCACGGGGTATTCATCCTGGAGGCTCAGTTTGAGTAAACGTGGTGAGTCCGGAGGCGTGACAGTTCATTAATTCACTTCCAAAGGATGGGCTGCGGCTCTGGGGAGGCCCCTGCAATAGGCCAAGAAGTATCATTTCCATCTGTGGTGGGCTCACCCCAGCTGTGGGCTCTGCATCTGTACAGCTGACCAGCTACAGTTTGGAAAATTCAGGAAGACGTTTGCATCTGTACTGAATGTGTACAGACATTTTTCTTGCCATTTTTATGTAACCAGTACAACATAACAAGTATTTGCACAGCATTTACATTTTGATAGGGGTCCTAAGTAATTTAGAGATGATTTAAAGTAGACAGGAAGTTGAGCACAGGTTATATGCAAATACTACACCATTTTGAAGAAGAGACTTGAGCAAACATGGATTTTTGTTTCCCAGGATACCAAGGGACAACTCTACTTGTTTACTAAACCAAGAAAATGGACTCAGCCATTTGAAGAAGATTCTCAGTATGGAAGTTAAATTAGAAAGGGCTTGAATTTGGGGAGCGCTCCATTTCCAAGGCCTTCCAAGTTAGCAGAGCATTTACTGTAGCTTCCAATCAGAACTTTCTGTGCCCAAGAAGGGAAAAAATGTAGCTATCTGTCACATTTTATCCCGTCAACCCCTCCTGCGAGTCCTTGCCAAATAACAGAATGAAGACTTCATTGGCAGGCCCATCTCCCTGGGGCCAGAGGCCAGCAGCTCCAGGACAGGAGAGCACAGGCCACCATGTGTGGCCTCAGGGAAAACCTGGGCTATTATGGAAAAGAAAACCTTGACCTAATGAGCAAGGCCAAGTGCCATCTTGCACAGGCCATCTCTGAAGACACCTGTGGTGTGGAGAGCCTACTCATGATACAGGCTGATGTGAAAAAGCAACTCAGGAAACTGCACATGAAGTATGAATCTGATTTTTTCTTTAGGTTCACATCCATAAATATTCAGAGCACCTGTGAAAGTAGATGTGTGCATACACAAATGTAAAAAGAAAATGCACTGAAGTGTTATAGCTACATCCCAGCTGTGGTATTTTATAAGTGAAGGTGATTTTCTGTTTATCCTCTGAATATATTTCATATATGTGGCCCTGTTATAATTGGGGGAATAATTGTAAGATTCTCTTAGCTGAATTTATTCCTAAACTGGTATCTGCCTCTTGGCCAAGTGACACACTCCTGGCCCTGAGACTGTCTTAGCAGAATCCCTTGTATTCATTTCTTTTTTTTTTTTTTTTTTTTGAGACAGGGTCTCACTTTGTAGTTCAGGCTGGCCCTGAGCTCACTATGTAGCCCAGGCAAGCTTGGAACTCAGCAATCCTCCTGCCTCTGCCTCCTGAGTGCTGGGATTACAGGCGTGAGCCACCACGCCCGGCACTGTGGTATGTGATATTGATGGCTGGTGGGTATGAGTCTCCACGCCCAACATTGTATGTGGTTACCGGGGATTGAACTCAGGGCTTTGCGCTTGCAAGGCAGGCGCCGGAACCACTGAGCTAACCCTCTGGCCCTTGTATTCATTTCCAAATGCTGATGATTGGTAATTGGGCAGCATTTCTTTCTGTAATCCAGGACAGTACCTTTCTGGCTGCAGTTTGAGAGAGCTGACTCTCCATAGAGCTAAAGAGATGTCAACGGATTCTAGAATATACCCAGAATATTGCAGTTACTTTTCACCTGCACACATGGGTGAAGCCAGTTGTAGACGAGGCTTTAAAAACAAGACCTGCAAGCAAAATGCAGCCCAGAGAGAGAAATCGCTTCTCTGACCCTTCCAAGGACCCAGACGGAGAGCCTTTCCCTGTCATCAGGCCCATTGAGATGTTGCTGCCATCTGTCCTGCCTCTGCTCACGGGTCCTGCTTGTGAGACAGGAGACGACAGGGAGGAAGTGCCTCTGTCATCCACATTCAGCCCTTCTGGTCCCTGCAGTACAAGTCTTCTACCCTGGGACCTGCCGGGCAGCTTCCTTCTTCCCTTGCTCAACAAACACTTGCCGGGCACTTTCCATCTACTAAGCCTACACGTGTGAAGCCCAAGGAGACCTGAGCTGTCCAGGGCCTCAGTCTGCTGGGAAACCAGATCTGTAATAAAAGCCAAGCGGTGAACAGAGCCGTGCCCAAGGAGGAGGGCATCTTACCCAGTGTGGGGGCCAGGAAAGGGCATTCACAGCAGGCTGAGCGCCTCAGTGAGTCTTTAGATGACTCACCAGCCGAAGGCAGACGAAGAGAGTGTATTACCACGAGCAAACCACCGTGTTGTAGCAAAATGCTTAGGCATTCGGGCCACTCTGCAGGCATCAGCGAGAATGACGACACCCCTGAGATGGAGGCCAGCCCCATGCTTTCCCTCTAAAAGCGCTGCCTGGTACAGCGCTCTTGTCTAGGGTCATAGGTGTCCCCGCTTCTCTGGGCAGCTGTCATCTGTCTTTTACCATCAAGTGAACCTACGTTAAGACGGAAATCCTGGGCCCCCAGGTGAGGAAGGACCAAAATGTCTGCTGGGTCAGACCTGTTCATCGGTACCATCTCCTCATGCCCGTGGTGGTTGCCATGGGCTGCCAGCCATGGTGGCCTTGGGACACAGGGACTTTTTCCAGGTCTGTGTCACTGACACACTTGGGGTAGCAGACTCCTTGACGCTCTTCGTGACACCTCAGTTTCTCTGCCCCGGGACCTCAGTGAAGCACAGCTGTTTCTTGAAACACACCAGGGTCTGCACCCCTTGGGGAGGAGGGCACTGCTGACCGCGGGAAGTGGCTCTAGGAGCGCCAGGTCTGGCCTGCAGCGTCCCGTGCTGTGGGACGAACACACTCGTTCCTTCCATCCTGGCGCCCACATGTAACCGTTGCTTGTTAATGCTGACAAAAGCGCTGCCAGATGGGGAAGAGTGAGCTGCTGCGAAAGAGCAGCCTCCACTCCGGGCCCAAAGGGCCTGTGGTGCCCATGGTGCTTGTGGCGTTCTCCTCTCTTTCAGCTTCTTGTCTGTCACAGTCGTCAGATGTGGAGCCTCGGACCGCCAGTCTTTTGGGCACTAGTGAGCTAAACAGAATAAGCCCTTGAATGAATGTTCAGTGGAGGCATGGACGTTGTATGCCGTTCTGAATATAAGGCAGTCTCCCTGGAATGGTAAAATCCCATAGGTCTAAAAATATAGATACACACAACTGAATCAGAAGTGCAGTCTAAGGACCAGGGGGGGGCACCACACCTGCCTCCCAAGCGCAAGGTCTTGAGTTCATTCCCTGGGTAGGGTGAGAGGAACAGACTGAGGGGAGGATCTACAGGAAAGTTCTAGAACAATTCTAGCACCCATGTGACAGCTGAGGCCCAATGTGGCTCTGAGCTTCCTGAAGGTCCAGGAAATAGGGAAATGCAATGATTATGTGCTTCATAGTCGGCTGAAAGAAGAGTACGAGGTGTGATCAGAAATATAGTGTTTACATTTTTAAAAGATGCACCAGTAATCCCCCTCAAACCTCTCCTCCTTGCTTCAAGCATTAATCTCATCGTTCCTGCCACTTTCTGAAGCAGTTCTGGAAGTCCTCTTTTGTGAGTGTCTCAGCTGGGCTGGTGAAGCTGCCTTCTGTGTTCTGAGTTGATTCAAAACATTTCCCTTTTGTGGTCATTTTGATTTGAGGGAAGAACCCATAGTCCCACAATGCTAGTGTTTTTTTAACGACTATAAAGTCCCCTCACAAAAGAGGCTTTCTAGAACTAATGCAAAAATGGACAGAATAATGAGATTAAGTGTGTTCAATATGGGGAGTATTTTGAGGGAAATTAATAGCAGCATTTCTTTTATTATAATAATACTTTAAATGTAAACATTCCTTGTATATTTTGTGTCCCTTCCTCTTAGAAGACCATTCCCCACAGAGCCTGAACTCCGAAAGAACATTTTCCTGGGTCCTCATGGGTGGTGCTTGTGTCCTAGTTCCTGGCCAGTGCTCTTAGGCTGCAGCTTTGGCACACAAGGCGGCTTCTCAGGACCCTTCTGAGAATGTGAGGCAGGACATAACTAGACATGGGGCAGCAGAAACACCAGGGCAGTGCCTTGGTACAAGCACTAGCGGGCCTGATGCCAGACCTGGGGCTTGATCCTGGCTCTGTGACTTAGTAGCAGGTGAGCTGGTCAAGTCAACCAAGAGCACTGATCCTGAGTCTCTGCCTGGGAAAGTGGGATGACACAGTCCACAGCGGGCAGGGCCTGGCCCCCAGGGCTGGCGAGCAGCACTGCGTGACAGTTGCTAAGCTTTGTCCTCAGTGTGGAGGGAAGGACACTCAGTCGGAGTCCACAGACAGGCGGATGGGGCAGGACCCGGCCTCACACTGCTCGGAGCGCAGACTGTGCGTGTCCACAGCGAGTGTCCACCCAGCATAGTTTTCAGAGGTCAGACCACAAGGATCACCTCTTGGCTCCTCCTTGAGTAGAGATCTCAGTGGGGCAGGTTAACAAAAGTGCTGGCATCTCGAGTCCAGACGGGCAGACGTTAGAGTGGCATGTTGTGTAGACACTGGAGAGTTAGAACAAGATTCGTGGCCAAAAGGATGGCCAGCCATGGGGACCCTGTCCCTAAGGCCCAGACCTTGTTGGAAAACAGCCCCCTTAACCAAGGAAAGAGGCACTCAGAACTGCAAGGTGAAGAGGAAGAATGAGTTTGAGATTACTTTTCTTATTTATAATTACTTTCAAAATTGTTACAATTATAAAGTTATCATTTTCATTTAAATAAAGTTCAAACCATACAAAGAAGTACAAAGACTCCCCCAAAGTGGGGGTGTAGCTTGGAGGTAGAGGCTGCACCTGCCCTACATGAGGACCTGGATTTGAACCCAGCTCCAAAATAATGGGAAAGAGCCACAATCTCAGTACTCACTGATAACTGCTCTTAACTCTTTGATGGGGATCCCTGTTTCCTACATATGCATACAGATTTCTTCAAACATGTTTTAATGTAAGCATATATTACCACTTGGTCTTTTAACCAGTTTGCAGTTTGTTGGTTAGTTGGTTTGTTTTGAGACAGTCTCACTATAGGCCATGCTGGCCTCAAACTTTCAGGGATCCTCCTGCCTCAGCCTCCAGAGTGCTAGACCTACAAGCATGCTCCACCACACCTGGCCTAACCAGTTTTTTAATGACTCAAATTTCACGTTAAATGGCCTCTTACTATGTAGTATACTTAACCAGACCCTGTTCGTGGAGTTTTTACATGGTGCACTGAGTGTATTCCACCGCACTGAACCTAAAAGTCTTGCAACTAAGAAGAACCCTAGTGATACAGAAGTGAATAGAAATTAACTGCTCAGTGGCCAGAGCTTTTCCTAGAGGACAGGTTGGCTGTGTTCTCTGCTGCCTCTAACAGCAGAATGATGAATGTGCCAAGTACAGCCTTAGTGATGCAGATGAGGACAGAGAGGGCAGCTCCGCCTTGCCCTGTGCCCCTGTGGAGCCGCAGCCCAGACACCATGGGCTCAGCTCTGTCCAGGACCAGGAACCCAGCCCCGGACATGCACAAGGAGCTTGATACTGCTGCAGCTCTTTGCAAATACAGCAGCCGACATGCTGCCAGGGTGCGTCACCTGATTCCCATTAAGATCCCTCTTTAAGACAGAGAAGTCTCTTCAGTTTCTCCTGCAGCATTTCTTAGTCCATAGATCCAAGTCCCTAGGGAAGAGGGAAAGTAAGAAGAGGCTTTGAGGTGTCTGTCTCTACCCATTTGGTCCATGACTCCCCTTTTTCTGAAAGAAGCCTCTGCTGGAGCTGGGCGTATCGCCTCCTGCCTCACATTACCCTCAGGACAGCCCTGGGCTGAGGGCCCCTGTGCTGATGGTCCTCGCAGAATGCAGGCAAACTGCATGGCCATCAGGTGCCCTCACCCAAGCCAAGATGAGGATCATCCTGGTCTCTGACTCTGAAGATTGTGTAAGTCTCTATTCTAACTCAAGCATAGCTCTAAGTGACCAAGAACTCGGCCTGTCAGAATACTTGGTCTAGATGCCCAGCTCAGCCAGGTGCTGGCTTCCAGAGCAAGTTATTTCTTTCCCCTTTCTGGGATTAATCTCTAACCTATAGCATAAAAATAAGATTAGGACTAAACAGAGTCCATGTAGAACGCTGACTGTCCACAGTGTAAGGCACATAGTAAATAACAAATGTTAGCTGGCATTGTCATCGGGTTAAATATGATGAGCGAGTCTCAGTCCAGTATGGCAGCCACTGCATATGGAATTAGCTCCTATTTTGAGATAAGAAAACCGAAGCTCAGAGAAAGCTCTTCCTAGTTCTCGTTCTCAACACCCAAACTGAACACACACACATGCACACACAACCTTTTTTCCATCAGTGGTCTTTGTAAGGTCAAAAGTACTTCCTTAAGGCCTCTCGAAGTCAGGCATGATGGGGCACACCTGTAACCCCTGCTCTCTGGGAGGCTGAGGCAGGAGGATCATAAATTCAAGCCCAATTTGGGCAACTCTGCAACTTAACAAAACCCTGTCTCAAAATAAAAATCAAAAAGGATCAGGGGTCTAGCTGAGCGCGAAGGCCCCTGGTTCAGTGTCCAGCCCTGAGGACGGGGTAAGCAGTGTGTTTCCGGAAACTCAGGCCATGAAAGCGAAGGCGAGTGACGATCCTGTGCTCAGCAGAGACAGGCCCGCAGGTCAGGGCGCCGACAGCAAGAGGCGGTGCACGCGGGGCTGAGTTTGGATTTACACCCAAGATGAGGACGAGCTGAGAGTATGGCATGCTGATTTAAAAGGCCACTATGCAGCGGGACACCTCACACCCCCATGGCCCAGACCTTGGGGTCCCTACACAGAAGACACCGCTCACGGCAGCTCTGGGGCTGGCTTTTCCCTGGCTGCCCGAACACCGGCTGTGGCATCTGATGACAACTGTGCACCGAAGTGCTGCGGCATAAAAACCACACCCCGTCCTGCTCACGATCCTGCCCCTCGGGACCCGGGCTGGGCGCGCGCCTCTGCTCCTCTCCACCCCACAGTACGGTTCATGGGCGTCCACTGGGCGTCTCCTCCCCACGCCACCGGCAGATGGCGCCTGCTCTGGCACCGTTTCTGTCCTCGGCCTCCTGACATGCGGCCCTGCCCTGGTTAGACCTCCTGCACAGGGCTGGGTCCCCCGGCGACTGCTCAGGCTCCTATTCAGTGTGGCCATGGCACTGTAAATCTACTACTACTGATCCACGTTAGACCCTCGTGCAAAGTTAAACCTCGGCACGGGTCCATTTCAGTTCCGCCCCAGGGCACCCTGCCTCCCTCGGGACAGCCCGCTCTCATGGTGCTGGCATCCGAATCGGACAGGCCAGCGGGGGGGCCTGGTGAGTAAGGCGCCTCGTCTGTTTGGGTCTGTCCTACGGCCCCGAGGGAGGGGCGCCTGTTCCCTGTGGACAGGCAGCATCGCACGCAGAAGGCAAGTGCTGGTGCCAGGGCCCTTTGATTTCCAGCTCTGTGACACAAACAGCACAGCTGCGGAGAAGCCAAGAGGGCCGCGGCTCCTCACGGTGCTCCGTCAGGCAGGAGCCAGGCCGGGGCGGCCATTTGACAGAAAGTCTTGCAGCCCAGCCTCTGCACCTCATTTCAGCGGTTTCCTAGCCAGGGATGAACTTAAAAGCCAAGGGTAGAACTTCACACCACCATCCTGCACACCTTTCAGCGTCCCGTAACCGTCAGGTGAAAACTCTGGCTCAAATGAGCACCGTGACTCCCACCTGCAGACACTGGAGCTGTGAGCAGATCTCACTGTTGGGAACCTGTCTTAGGCTTGTGAGAAACTGCTTAGGTCGGTGTGGGTCAGCTTCCCACCAGCACTGCGTGTCTGCCACGTGTGCCGGAAAGACAGACCCCGAAGTCTCCTGTCCCCAGCACGAGCCATCGAGCGACTTCGTCCTGCAGCAGGGCGGCCAGAAGCTCCCCCACTCCCCTGGCCCCACCCGAGCCCGACAGGCAAAGTGACGGACGCCTGGGCGAGCACGGCGTAGGCAGGAGCGGAGCCTCCGGTCCTCACAGCCCCTCTTGTTCGGTGCTCACCCAGGAGTCTGGCTCAGCCAGGAGGCGCGCAGGGCCCCAGGGTTTGCTGCAGGGACGTGACTGGCTGCTGTGCCCCGCCATCGCCATCGGCCCAGCGTCTCCTCACCGCAGCACGCGGGGACCCACTCCCCCTTTGTCAACACCTCTCGAGCTCCAAAGGCCTTTCCGTGAACCTGTGGCCTCTTCCGGTCTCCCTACCCATCCTCACTGAGTCGCTTCTCCAGAAATGTGGGAACTGGGCTCCCGCATGTGAGGAAACCAAGGCGGGGTGGAGAGGGCTTCGCTGCCATCTGGGCAGACTCTACCAGCCGAGTCCACGACAATGAGGGGCACTCCGGGATGAAGCTTTGGCAGGTGCTACCTGCTCACCACCCCCCTCCCCGTGGGTGCAGAGACTTTGGGCGCTTCCATCAGCACACGTCCCCTTGGGGACCGTGGGCCCTGGGTGTGTGGAGACTCGGCCCCTCCCTGGACCAGACAGGGGAACATGGTCTCTGCAGGAGATGCAGGCTAAGCTGCACTTGGAAGAGAAACCAGAAACTCGTGAGTGGAGCCGAAGAGAGAAGCAGGAAGCACCCCGAGGGAACGTCTGAGGGGAGCCCTTTTCTCCTGGGCTGGCTTGGTGTGCGGCTGGGGAGCCCCTGTCTTGGCTGATTGGATGATAAATGTGGACTGGCCCCTGGGAGCGGGGCCCCGAGAAGCAGATGGCTAATGGGCCCTGTCTGAGCACAGCCTGTAGCTCGGGAGAGTCCACACCAGCATGACCAATGCCTCTCCCCTCGGCCTAGATTAGGTTTTGACTGTGTTTTGTCAGTGTTCACTGAATCACAGGTGTTTGCGTAACAGGACCCAGACTTGTGGGCAGCACTCCCCACAGACCACGCTGGTCATTGTCCTCACAGGCGAGGCCTGGCGCCCCGGTTCCGAGTGCTCCAGGCCCGGGGGCTGTTGGGGTCCGCAGGCTGTGTGGGCCTCTGGGTCTCCACCCGGGGCTGGCTGTGAGCAAGCGGCTGCTGGAGACAGCCGTTGGACCTCAGTGCCCCCTGAGTAGGTGGAGGAGCTTGAGGCCCCGGTGGTTCACCCCCACATTGTCCGTCAGCTATGCCACCCACTCTGGTTGGCATCACCCCCTGGTAAATGCGCTCTCACTTCTCTTGCAGAATTTAGCCTACGAAATCATCCTAACCCTGGGTCAGGCGTTCGAAGTCGCTTACCAGCTAGCACTGCAGGCGAGAAAGGGGGGGCACTCCTCTACGCTGCCGGAAAGCTTCGAAAACAAGCCCTCCAAACCCGTCCCCAAGCCCCGCGTGAGCATCCGCAAGTCCGTGGTAAGTAGAACAGGAGGAAGCTGTCTGAACACCGCGGCAGGGCCCAGGACCCTTCCGCTGCCACCGCCTGGCACATTCCACTTGCTCTGCCACCTGCAGCCTTGAGGCAGGAGGGGCAGGGCCTCGGGCGACTCTTACCTCAAGCCAGGGACGCCCGGGGCTGTGCTGCCTGGGCCTCAGCTGCCAGCCCAGCGGGGGACACGGCGCTGGCAAGCCCCTGCCCTCCGGACCTGCAGTGCTCGCGGTGTCCCGGGCCTCATGGCGGATGCTAGATGCCCGGGCCGGCCACACTGAGCAAACAGGGCGCCAGCCCAGCCGCTGAGGCCTCTGCGCCTGTGACCGTCAGCAGGCACAGCCCTCCACCCTCCTCCTCAGCACCTGCTCCCCAACCCTGCCCTCCGCCTCCCCCAGCCCTGCAGGAGTCCTGCCCGGGCTCCTGGGATCCCGAGCGGCCTCCTCTGGTCGTAGCAACACCTCCGTGCTGCAAGGTTCCCAGCGAGCCTCCCACCTGCCTTGCGCGCCGGCCGCCACCCTCACCCTAAACCCGGCCGGCCGCCCGGCACCGCGGGGCCTCTCAGCCTGAGTCCTCCCGCCTGCGTCCCGTCGGGAAGGAAGGAGAGACATCTGCCGCGGGCGGAGGCGCTTCCCGTGGTGACCATGTGGCTTCCCGTTTACAGCCTTGCTCGTGCCCGCACCCCTGGCTCTGTTCTTGGCGCAGCCACACGGAGGTCCCCGGGCCGGCCTGCCGCCCCTGACAGTCCTCCCCGCCCGGCCCGGCCCCGCGGCCGCTCAGGATCTGTGTCCGCGCCTCTCACATCCTCCCTCGCAGCGCGGCTCCGCCCGGGCGCTGGATCGCACCGCTGTCTAAACCTCAGTGTCCAGATGAGACTCCTCCGTGTCCCCACGGCTGCTCCCCGCAGCCAGTCAGACCCATGTCTTCCACCCGGGCTGCCTCCCCAAGCCCCGGCAAAGCCCCTTGGCTCCCTCTGGAGCACCCTCTCTCTGGCCTGCCCGCTCCCCGGTCCTCGTCACGCCCAGCCCGGGCTGCCACCAGCCCCGGGGAAGCCCGCCGCACACCCCAGGGCCTCCCTGACTGGCTGCACAGCGCGGAGCTGAGAAGCCGGGGCTCCTGTGTGCGGGGAGAGACCTCCGGGCCGCAGGCCTGAGCCACACAGGGGCACACGAGGCTGGCGGGGGGGACGGGGCCCTGGTGTTCTGGGCTCCCCTGGCCCTGACTCCCGGCCTGTCGGGTGGGCGGGAGGCGACCCAGCTTCTGCGCCTGCTGCGGGAGGCGCTGCGCCCTGGCCAGGCCACACGCAGGGTGGGTTCTCCGTCTGTACGCCCCGGCGCCAGGCCGGCCCCCAACACCCTCCTCGGCCTCGCAGTGTCGCCCGCGGCAGGTGCGCGGTGGGTCCCAGTCCACAGGTGAGTGCCGCGCGCGCACCCGCACACTGCCAGATAACGGGCATCAGCCTCTCTGTTTTAAAGCAGATCGACCCGTCTGAGCAAAAGACTCTGGCCAACCTGCCGTGGATTGTGGAGCCGGGGCAGGAAGCCAAGAGGGGCATTAATACCAAGTATGAAACCACGATTTTCTGATGGTCGCCGTCCCGCGCGTCCTCCGGTGCCTTGCTCGCCGCGCAGCCGGGAGGAAGGCTGCTCCGCACGCGGTGGCCTGGCCGGCCGAGGCCGCAGGCCGCTCCCGGGGAGGCTCCTTGCGCCCGCGCCGGAATCGCGACCCAGACTTTGCAGCCACAGCCCGCGAGGAGGCGCGAGCGGAGGGTCCCGCCCCCGCGGCCGCGCCTCCCGGAGGCCTCTCCAGGGCCGCCCTGCGGGCCTGGCGCTAGTCGGGTGTAACCTTTCTGTACAAACAAAAAGAACAGTCAAGGGGATCGCTAATATTGCCTAAAAGTATCAAAGTCTTGGCTTTAGTTTTCACTGTCAGCAGCGTTAAAGGAGATTCAGAACGGAACCAACTCCCACCAGGAAGGCACGCGTACAACCACGTGTTACTCAGCATCCACGCAAAGGACAGCCACCACCCACGATGGCCAGGAAATTCTGTCTCCCGATTTCTATATTTGTGGATTTTATATATAATCAACTATGTCGGATAAAGAAAAATCTTTAAGTCTAACGATGGATTCAAAATTTTAAAGTGATTTAAAACAATTTATTATGCACAGGAAAAAAATTGTGTCTTGTATTAAATATTTTTTATTAAAAGAATGTTTCATTAATGCATTGATAAGAAAACTAGCTTAGTTGTGCGGGATGTTTCTGGTCTCATTTCAAAATAACTAAATTTCTACTGCGACTCTCAGAAGGACTGACCGGTTGGCTTGTGGCAAGCGCCCCAGTCCGCCTGCGCGGGTCCACCTGAACGCGCCTGCGGAGCTCGGGGCTTTTAAACCTTAGTGTTTGAAAGAATACGTCAGAGAGAAGTAATCTAGGGCTCCTGCTGTTAAGTCTCTGTCATGGAAACCTTGCTTGAGAAAGGTGTTAATAAAACTCTATTGCAAAAATTTTTTTCTAGAAAAAAATAAATACAAAAAAAAAGAAATTCCAAAGTAATAAAACTTTTCTTGAAACAGATTTAAAAATGTTTGCTTACTATTTGATTAAATAAAATTTACTTACATTTCTTTAACGTATTTTAATTTTTTTAACGTCTCTGTGGAGTATTTGTATACCATAATGTATATTTATGTAGAATCAAATTATATGAACAGTACTAATACCATTATAGAAAAAAATAACATTTTAATGTATATTGGTCTAACCAATCATATTGTGAATCATTTTAAAGTTCACTATAGCGATATTGATAAATTGTGGAATTGTCTTAATGTTTTTTTATTAACCAATATTATTTTAAACCTAACAATATTATCAGTTACATTCATCAGTTGGTGAGTTTTAAAGAATAACTACATTTTATTTCAAACTGACAAATGTATATGGTTTTAGTTCAGCATTGAAGAATTTTAATACAATATTAAATTACTTGAACTGAACAGTTCTCTGTATATATTTTGCCTATTCTCTGTTGATATGTATGTAGTAAATCGAGAGTAAAATAACACTAAAATATGGTACCAAAAGGAAATTGTATAGCGGCAAAGTGAATAGAAGCTTTGCTGAAGCAGAAGCATATGTGTAAATAAGCTTGGGCTTCCAGTTATAAATTTTGTAATTTTTGTCATTATTTATATCATATAAAAAAGCACACAGAATAAACAAGTTGTACAGTCACTGGAGCCTGCATCGTCTGTGAGAGCCCCGCCTATAGCCCCTCAGTGCACAGCTCCAGGCCTCTGCCTTGGCAAAACTGAGGGGCAATTCCAAGTTCAGCCAGTCTGAAAAAATGGGGTACCCTCTGAAGCTTGAACTTCAGCCAAAAGCCTCCACTGTCTCTGTTTAAATATCAAAAGTAGGTTGAAAAGAATTGCCAAAGGATAAAGTTTTTGGAGAGAGCCACCCCCCACCCTGCCAGCCAGAGCCCCACGCAGCCCAGCCCAGACGGGGGGCGTGGGAAAACGTCACTTCACGCCACAGGTCTTTCTTCCACCCCAGAACACTTGTGCCACCGCAGGGCTGAGGCAGGACCCAGGTCAGGGCCACCCCCTCACTGGTGGTCAGATTTTCATCCCATATCCTGTGACTTTCAGAGAAGACATCCCTGCTGCCAGTCCTAATCTCTTACCCTGGAAGCCCCACATGAAAGCAGACTCAGGGTGCTCCTGCCTGACTGCAGAGGCCTGGGGCTTGAACCCCAAAGAGAAGCCTAGGCCAGCCTGTGGTGGGTGCTGTGGAGGGCACCTCTCCCAAAGGAACCTCAGCCGGGCGTTGGGACTGCAGTCTCCCACAGGGCTAGTTCCCTCCTTCGTGTCTTTGTGTTGAAGTCTCTTGTGGTCATACTCCATACCTCTGCCTATCCAATGCGTCCTGTGTCTGCAATGGTCCGGCCCAGTGGACACATGCAAGGATCTCATTATCACACAGGTACTGGAGCCTATGTGGCTCTGACGCGGGGCTGGGGTGGGGCTGTCACCTGGGCGGGGGTGTGTGGCCAGCTGCAGTGACCCTAAGAGGAAGCCGGGGACTAAAAGAGCTGATCCACTCCCACCCCACACCCTTTGTGACCTGAGCCCAGGGACCTGGGCACAGCAGGCAGCGCAAGCGCCAGGATCCCAAGAAGGGCTCTGCCCCAACCTGTCCTAAGAGAATCCTGCCCTTGGTAGCTGTGGCCAGCACAGGTGGAAGACAGGGCTCCCTGACTGCACTGGTTACTCAAGGTTTAGAATTTACAAAAAAAAAAAAAAAAAGTTCACTTACTGCCTTGTAACTTTTTCTTTTAAAATTATGCTCCATAATACATCTAGGTGAATGAAACCTATGAAAATTATGCCCTGTCAGTGCATTAGTAAGTCATAGAAGTGATTTTTCTTAAGACTAGATAGATCTCAAGCTGGAGTACTTGGGACTACTGCCAGCTCATTTCAGGTCTGGAGAAGATAGGCCAAGAGATGAAGAGTGTGTGGCCACAGTCTCAAAAATTAGTAAAAGTCACAGCTCCAAGCGTAGTAGCCTTCCAAAGAACTGGAATATAATGATCATGTTCAGAATCTATTTGAAATAAACCCTTAAAAATCCCAGACATTCCATTGTAAAGTTCTTTTTCTTCTCCCCCAGGGTAGAGCCCTTATCACAGAACTACACCATCAGCCCTTTCTACTTTTTCATGTTTCAAAGGTCTCAATAAATTGCCCAGGCTTGACTTAATCTTCTGATCCTCCTGCCTTAGCCTTCAGAGTAGCTGGGATTACAGCCCTATGCAACAGAATTTGGCTTAAGTTTCTCCCTCTCGCTGGCCCCCAGATATATATAAAGTTTCCCATTTTAAAAGAATGTGATAGTCAACAACACGTTTTTTGTTTTTGTTTGTTGTTTGTTTTTGAGATGGTCTTGCTATGCAGTTCAGGCTGGCCCTGAGCTCACTATGTAGCCCAGGCAAGCCTTGAACTCAGCAACCCTCCTGCCTCTGCCTCCAGAGTGCTGGGATGACAGGTGTGAACCACCACACCCGGCACTGTGGTGTGTGGTACTGATGGCTGGTGGGTGTAAGCCACAACTCCCGGTATTGTATGAGGTTACAGGGATCAAACCAGGGACCTTGCCTTACTAGGCAGGCGCTAAAACCACTGAGCTAAATCTCCAGCCCCATCAACATGTTTTTCTAATAACACTGAGTAAATACAGCACAGGCCAGCACAGCCCCTCACTGAACTCACACCTGGGTCCCCGCATCTCACACCTCTTGCTGCCATCCATACCTCCACTCAGATGGACTCAGAGCTCACCAGCGGGGTGTCAGCAGGCAGCGCACACATGAATTTGGTCAGACCCTTGGCCTGGTCACTGTCCATGCGATTCCCACAGTACCCATGAGCCTGGCTTCTTCCTGTGGCTGACTAACCCTAAATCCTTGCTGCCAACTTGGGGATGCCAGTGCTGTTTAACTGTTCCCTGCCGTCAGCTGGCTCAGTGCTCAGCACAGTCCCCTCTGAGCTGTTTCCGCACCGAGATGGGCGATCCTTCCAGACCTGACATACTGCCCTTGGTGTGTACCTCACAGTGAATCACAGCTACAAATTATTATCAAGACAGTTTCTGTTTGTCTCTCGGAAACCCTAAAAACCTACATGTGTAAAAGGCAGATCACAGAGAAAGGCACAACACTGGCAGGGATGGCACTTGGGGCACCACTGGTCACACAACGTCACAATACCATCGAGTGGCCCTGAGTACGCGGTCTCGGTGCCCAGGGAGGTAAGTGCTTCTGTGCGGACCGGGGCTCCCTGCGGAAACGCTGCGGACGCCTTGGCTTCCTCTTAACCCTGTCCCTGCCCCGCCCAGTCGAAACCGAGTTTACTGGCTGAGATAGTGGCACTCGGGACACGGGAGGGTGGACCAGCAAAGGGACCTGCCGAGGAGCGGAGCCACCGCGCTGCACCCCCATCTCCCTGCGCACCCTGCACGGCCGATCTCTCTCAGCTTGGGGCACAGGGGCGCGCCTCGGCCACACGCCCTTCGCTTTTGACTCCGTGGTGCTTCCGCCTTAAGCACCACCCACCCCTTCACGGATGTGACGACTAGGCTTCCCCTCGGCCGGCTTTTCCCGCGAAACCCAGGCCCTCTGCGGCCCGCGGCGGTCTCATGGCCCCGACCTCGCACAGCCCGGCCTGCCGGTCCAGGCTGCTTCGTCCGGCTGATGGCGGCTCAGTTCACGGTTCACGCGTTCAGGCCAAAACGCAAACTGCTCTCACCTGGGGTCCGGGGCCTCTGCTGCCACAGCCAACTCTCATCTTCGAAGAGGAGGCCGCCCGGCTCGGGCCGCAGAGGCCTCGGCCAGGTGCGGGCAGCATTGCGCTGCAGGCGGCCCTTGGTCCTAAGCAGCACTCAGCGCCCTTCGAGGCTGTGTCCCCAACGACCGGCCTCCGCGGGCCTGGCCACACCTCAGGCCCAGCAAGCCCGCAGCACAGGGGCTCCGGGGACGGAACGCACCGAGCACCTCGGCCTTCACCCACTTCCCAGGGCTCCCTCGAGCTCCGCCCCGAACGCGCCCAAATCCTGTGCCGCTGCGCCTGCTCGCCGACCTCATTCGCCCGCCCAGCCCCGCCTGGGCCAGACCACTAGGCCTGGCGGCACCAGCTTGGGCGCCCGGTGGGCTCTGCCGCCTCCCGGCCACCCCACCCACCCTTCCCGACAGGCGCCTGGCATGCCACAGGATTCACTTCTCCCCTGGCCACGGCTCCGCAAAGGGCTGGCTAATTCCTGTACCCTGAGCTCACCAAGGCCGGCACATGTGGCTCTCGGCGAGCAAGAGAGAGCTGCGAGAGGAGGAGCGAAGGGACTGTTCTTCCTGCAGGGTCCTCTCCATGCAGCCATCACGGACGGGAAACACGCAGAGAACAGGCAGAACACACAGGCAGCGGGAGGCGCAGACGGAGGGCCGACGGCATGACCTGAACGTCATGACCACATTGGCTCCCCCAACAGACACAGCACAAGCAGGGCTGGAGGAACCCAGCAATGTTTCTCAAAACTCCTAGAAATTTTATTTTTTTAAATTCATGTTTTAAAATGTATTCCATGGCAAAAAAAAATCACGTAAATTATAAATACAAAACAGTTTTCAAAACATACAAGACAATGTAAAAATATTTTACATATACAAAGTCCAATGTAATATTAAAAAAACAACAGGGAACACACTTACTGACGCTCATCGGACAGACAGCTATACAGCCACGCCCTCCTCCGGGCCAGCTCGGAGGCTGCACACGGTGTCTCCTCCCTTTTCTTCATTTCACCTCATCTTTCCTCCCAGTTTTCTTTTGAACTCTTTTTAAGACAAAGGGTAATCAAGACTTTTTAAAAGGTAATATTTTTTGTTATACTCAACAGTCAAGCGACTTTTAATTCTAACAGTCACTAATGTTCTCAGCAATACACTCCTAGATATTACTTGAAAATCAAGTTATGATTTGAATTTTCCAAGAACACAAAGTTTCTTGTTATAAAATTAAGATTCCTCCTATTGTATTTGTTTCAATCTAACGTTATAAACCAATTCCTCAACCGACAACAAACAAATAAGATTCCTTAGTAATGTGCTTAGTAATGTGAACGACTTTATTCACTGTATTTACAGTTCCTGCTGACTTTACATAGGGCTATCTGTCCTGCAAATACACTTGCGGGGTCTGTTCTCCCTACGAACACAGCATGTTCTGATATGCACAAAACAGGAACTGGTACACTGCTTATTTACTAGCAATACTTATAGTCATTTCAGTTATAGGTTCCAGATGCAGAAATAAAAATCTCTGAAATTTGATTACTTTAATAATTATACCATATCACTATCTCCACTGTCCTTACTAATGTATTTCAAAGAAAACGTTCAGATTCAGGAGGTAAGAACGTGGCGAGCGTGACCAGATCCCGGCTCCCCGGGAGGCTGAGGGCCAACAGTGTCACTAGGGCGTCGGAGCTCAAGGCGGTCTTGACAGCACCGCGAGAGCCCCTGCTCCACAAAACACTGTCTCTCCTTGGTGGGAAGAAGGGGAAGTAAGAACTCGTGAATTAGGGAAGAAAGTGAAGAAAGGGAGAGAGGGAGGAAGACAGGCCGGAGGTGAAAGCAGACATCTTCCGCTTAAACTGCACAGAAATCAGTTCTCTTGAAGCTCACTGAAGAGAACACCACTGACAATACCATCCTCTAAAAGTAAATGGAGTTACGAGAACTCATTTTGACTATTTCACATTTTGGGGGGAAGTATTAAAACTTATGGTTAAAATTGGCCCTTCCTAACTGATTTACTAACATTTAGTCATGCAGCAAGTGCTGTAAAAAGAAAAAGGTGAGGACTGGGCCAGGCCAAGTCCAGCCAGGTCAGAAGGAAGAAAGTGAGAGCAGGCGGGTGCCCTGCTGCCTCCAGGCCAGTGAGCAAGAGCAGACCCGTGAAATCTAACACCACATAATTTCTGCTTCGTGAAATTGTTGAAACCCAACACTAATTCAGCTAAAGAAAGCACTGCAGACTGCACACAGACACTACGCTCTTAAAGTAACTATGAAGTCCAAATAAGCTCAAGACAGTATGTGCGGCTCAGAGCACAGGGCACAGCGACCCTAAGGCACAGTTCACACAATGGCAGCTTTAAAATACAGGTTCCTTCAAACTATTCCCGATCATATGTCAAGCAATTTGAATGCAGCAAGAGAATTTTACAGCCAGGCGTGGTGGCTCACGCCTGTCATCCCAGCACTCGGGAGGCAAAGGCAGGAGGGTTACTGGAATTCGAGGGCAGCCTGGACTACATAGTGAACTCAGGGCCAGCCGAACTACAAAGTGAGACCTTGTCTCAAAAAAAAAAAAAAAAAAAGCTATATATAAAATGTACCAATAAAGAATTCAATTAAAAAGAGAAAAATTTACCAACAGTAACATGTTTAACAAGGTACATATTTATAAATTATTAATAATGACTATGAAAAATAAGATTAAAGGTGTTCATTTGAGGAAAATCTATGCTATTACCATTCACCCAACCACAAATGCTTTTGTAGTGAACACAATACTACAAAACAGCTCACAGCTTTAAAAAAGGTTGGTAAGAATTTCATTATAAATTTTTTTCCAAATTCAAAATTAATTAAGAGTTCAATTTACATTCATGCTTAACCTCTTTATTCTAACACCTGTAAAACATATAAAATACCAAGATTATCCACAGTCACATATGTTCTGAAGCCAGGGGACACGTGTATCCTCTTCAGGCTGGTTCCGTTGGTGTAGAAGGTCTGCACGGACTCCCCGGTGCCAACGTCCCACCACTGGGGAGAGGACAGCAGAATCTGTCAGTTGGGCGGTACAGCTGTGCGGGCGGCTCCAGCCCCCCAGGCTGGCTCAGGACAGGGGCTGGGCCCCTCAAGGGGCCAGACACACCTCATTCTCTCTACTGACCGCTCTCTCCCGCAAGGGACTCAAGGAGCCAGCGTCCGGGTTCCCTCTCAGCTGTGGCAGCAGGAGGCGTGTTCCAGGGCTCCCCAGAACAGCCAGCGCCACCCAGAGGGGACGCCTTCGCCCTGAGACAACGCCCTGGGGCCTCATGTCCTCACCGCACACATAAAGAAACAGACCCTGCATGGACACAGAAGCCCAGCCATGCTCCGCTCGCAGTGCCTCTCCTCTCCCTGCTCCAAACAGACTACCACCTGGAAAGGCTGCACCAGCCACTGGCTCACAATGACTTAAAAACAAGATATATAATGGCAACTAATACAGAGGAGGCGCAGGGCAGTGACCCCATGGACACGAGCTGTCACAGTAAACGCGTGTCCTGGTGATTGGTCCCAACCCACAGAACGTACACCACCAAGAAGGAAGCCTGACAGACGGGGACGGGGACTCTGGGTGGTGACCGTGTGTTCTAAGCAGGCCCAGCAGTGTAACAGACACGTGTCTCTGCTGGGGGAGGCCAGTGGAGTGAGCTGTGCAGGGGGTGAGGGGTGGGCAGGAAATCTCTGGCATGAGCTCTGCCCATTACCCCATTTTACAGATGAGAAACTGAGACACAGAGAGTAAAGCAATCTTGTGCAAGGGCACAAAGCTAACAAGAGGCAGAGCCAGCACAGGCCATCTGCCCCAAAGTCTATGACACTAAGTCACAGCTGCCCTCAGAAACCACCAACTTCACATCAGCTTCTGCCCACGGGTATAGATCAAGGTGAACTCCTTGTTCTAATAGTACATGACCTGTGGCAAATTCATGGGAAAGCTAAGTTATATTATTCTACACTTAACAGGAATAATTTTGAAAGTCAAGAACTTTCTAGCTATTTGATACCTACTTTATCCTACAGCAATACAGCTTGGCTTCTAAAGTAAACAAACTCTAAAGGCCTAATTCCTTTGCCCACTCCAGCAGCTGTTCCTTCTCATTTTTAATTTGCTCTGTGCATCTGGACGGTCTCAGTAACATTCTGGGTAGGTGCCGGCTGGGCTGGAGCATTACTACTTTAATCGTGCTGGTAATTCAAGCAGAAGGCTACCACGGCCTGATTGTCACCCGCACACCTGACCAGCAGTACGGGCTGCTGTTTCTTCCAACTGGAAGACACGACCAACAGTGAAGGTCCAGGCCCTGGCTTCATTTCACCATTCTCCTGGGACTCTGGAAATCTGACCGCTGTAGCATCTTAAAGTTCAGACTTGGGATTCTATGTCAGCATCCTAGGAGCCCAGGATGACATGGTATCCAGGATCTTGTGGGCAAATCTGACACAGCTGACAGCCATCGGGCCCAACATAAGGCCAGTCCTCGCCATTCAGCCACATCCAAAGAGCTGGGTTCACCTTTACATGGGGAGGGGGCAGCAGATGTTTTATCTGCAGAGCAAGAAAGTAACTAAATCAATTTTGGTTCCAAGAGCAGGGGCACTGTGGAGACACCACCTGATCAGGTGGGTCAGCACATTTTGAACAACTCACTTTTTTATAAGCCAGACTTTCGTGCCGAGTATAGTTATAAGGTCATTGGTCCCTATAACGAAAAGGGCATTCAAATACTCAAAGCTCTGTACTGTGCTGGTCAGCTCCTCTGAATCACCTACGTCTCGCTGCATTCAGGGCAGAGGCCTCACCACAGGGCCTCCCCCTGCACCGCAGGTCCGTCCTCTCCTCTCCTCTGTGCCTCTGTCCCTTGCACAAGCGTGTCCCTGGCCTCCCAGCCTCAGTGCTGTGTTTACATCTGCTCCCCCCAAGGCAAGAATGAGGCCAAAACCTGAGCCCCAGCAGTGCCTGGGCACAAAGAGGGCTCTGGACAGACCTCACTGATGGCTGGGGACAGGATGCGGCACACAACAGGCCCCAGCATGCTGGAGAAACGGAGTCCTGGCCCTCTGCTGACTCATTATGTACTTTTAAGAAAGTCACAACCTTCAAGGAAATCAGTAAAATTTAAGGTTTCTAAAATTTAGCTACTGGGGCCAGGGATGTAGTTCAGTGGTACCGCACCTGCCTGGTGAGCACAAGGTCCTGAGTTCAATCCCCAGGACCAAACAAAAAAATTTAGCTAATAAGGTAAAGCATGTTAACAGTTTTTAACTATAACACAACATACCGATGCCATTAACACTAAAGAAAGGGAACTTTACAAACACATTTGTAAAACAATTTCAACCACAATATTTAAGAGTGAATGACATGGAAAATAAGCCCCCATGCCAGGCACTCGGGACCATGGAGGTGGGGTGTACGTGGAGGAGCACAAGGACTGAGACCCTCCCTCCCCACATCACCCACGCTTCCAAGAGACCCCAGACTCTCCACAGGAAACAGGCAAACAGCAGGGGCCCTTTCACCCTACCCGGAAGTGAGGACAGTGTGGAAAGCATGACACAGGCTGCTCTTTCCTTTCCCGCCCTGAGAGCACTCACCTTAAGACACCCTCCAGCAGAGACAAGCACTCTGCTATCTGGAGAAAAGCAGAGGTCTGTCACCCAGCCTCGGTGGGTGGCCACACCCTCCTCCACCGTAATCGGAGCACACGAATGAAGAAGCTCCCCGCTTGAGACATTCCAGATCTGTGTACACATGATGCACAATCCATTAACAGGATCACAAAGAAGCATCTCTAATTTTAAAGCATACACAGGCATCTTCTGGGATCTACTTAGAACTCTTATTAAAAAAAAAAAAGCATAAGAGGCACATGCCTGTAATCCCAGCACTTGGAAGGTTGAAGCAGAAAGATTGCCATGAGTTCAAGGCAGCTTGAGCTACCTAGTGAGTTCAAAGACAGCCTGATCTCCATAGCAAGACCCTGTCTCAAAACAAAACAAGGGCTGGGTATATAGCTCAGTAGTTCTGCATTTGCCTAGCAAGTGCAAGGTCCTGAGTTCAATCCTCAGTACCAGAAAAAAAATTTAAAACCATTAGCATGATTGATTATAATACCGATTTAAGCCTTAATTAAAAGAGGGGCTTCCGGTGTAGCTCACAGTTAAACTATGAGCTGGCATCTGTGGGGTCCCAGGTCCAATCCCCCAGGGAAAGAGAATGAAGGGAAGAAGAGCAAGAAATAACAAGAAGCACAGAAACTACCTCTAAATGAGATGAAGTATAATGATGGAGAAGTCAGACCAAGAACAACAACAAAAATGTTGACAAATTAAATGTCTGAGGTATGTAATTCCCTATAAATACATTCTACAATCATTCTACTAATTATTAACCCAATACAAGTACCATTATGTCATTTATTCCAGTGACACTTAATACAGAACCAGTGATATGCACGAGAATAAGAAAAATAGAGGCATACATCACAAAAGAAAATAATTAAACCCACCACTTGCAAATCTCTCTCTAGAAAACCATGAAAAACAAATGAAAAAACTGAAAGAAATTCAGTAAAGCTGCTAGATTTAACATATATATACAAAACCCACAGCTTTCTGACAATCTAAATAAACAGGGAGCACACGTTTTCTTTGAAAAATGCATCAAGGGAGCCGGAGATTTAGCTCAGTGTGCCTCGCAAGCACAAAGTGCTGAGTTCAATCCCGGTAACCACATACAATGCTGGGCGTGGTGACTCACGCCCACCAGCAATCAATACCACATACCACACAGCCAGGCCTGGTGGCTCACACCTGTCATCCCAGCACTCAGGAGGCAGAGACAGGAGGACTGCTGAGTTCGAGGCTTGCCTGGGCTATATAGTGAGCTCAGGGCCAGCCTGCACTACAAAGCGAGACCCTGTCTCAAAAAAAAAAAAAAAAGCATCAAGGAAAAATTCTGAGAGGCTTATTTTTCCTAAAAGGTTTATAAAGAATGAAACACTGTCTCCTAACTGGTACAGGAGCCCTCCCGTCTAAGGTTGTGAACGCGGAGCAGAAGAAGTTTCCTCAGCAGCCAGCTGCTTGGGCTACACAGCACTCGTGCAAGGGGGAGAAAAGGTCAGTTCCTCGAAGCTCAGCAAGAGAAGCTCTCGCCTCCTGGACAGCCTTCTCCATACTCTCCCAGTCCTCTGCATCACACAGCTACTCTCTGAGTGTTAAATCTTCCTTGGTAAAGAAACAAACAGCCAAACAGAAAAGAAAAGAGCCTGCCCACTTACATTGGTTATCAGAGCAGCCATCCCCAAACCCGAATTTTTCCTGTACTGTGTAACTGTCCTAACACTGCCACGCCACCTGATGGCTTTCCCGTGATTTCTCATCTCTCCGCATGCAATGCCTTCCACATTGTCCAATATTCCCATAAGCAGAGAACAGCATTCCAAGGCTTCTGGAAAGATTATCTGCTAACTAAAACAGGCACCATTCATTTGTGTTTCTTCAGGAGTAGCACAAGGGGACACAACAGGCCGCCTGGGCACTTCAGCTCACAGAGGGGCCCTTTGCTCCCACCCGGTTGCAGACGTCTCAGTAACAGGGAGACAGGTCAGAGGCCTGTGCAGCCTCTCTGTAAGCAACAGAAGCAGTAGAACCTGTAGCTCCTCTGTCACTCAATGACTGACAAAACTACTTTCTTCAGACTCTCCCTCTAACAACAACTTTTGCATTGAGGCCAAAAGTTAGGATGAATCGTTCTCAAACTAACAGCAGAGAATTGACTGCAAGTAAGTAGGGCATTGGCCTCCTGGGATATAAGGCTGAGTGAAACCTTGCTGCGGTGGAGGCCACCGTGACACAGGCCCTGGACACAGAGACTGCCGCCCACCCAGACCCAGGGCGGCACCCTACCCGGACTTCTCCATTGTCATCTCCGGTCGCCAGCAGCAGACTGTCCTCAGAAAAGGCAGAGCACCGCACACACCCGCTGTGGCCCTTCAGCTCATGAAGAGGGGCTGGGAGGTCGAAACTCCAAATCTGCAAGGTAAGGACGGTGACTCAGGAACGTGAGTACGCTCCCCACCCAAGCGCTGCTGGCCACCGTCACAGCAAAGCCCCAGCACCTGGCACTGCACCCACCATGCTCCACCATGCCTGCTCATTCATGTTTCCTTTTGTTACTCAAGTTAAACCCAACTCAAAGGCCAAGGGCACAGCTTCTAGTCAGACACAGATGGCAGATCCTGAAATCAGTTAACGATCTGCACAGCGAGGCAGACACAGGCGAGTCCTGAGTCAGCCTTCACTAGCAACCTGTAACCTCAGAAAACATTTTGTTCTCCAGCTCCGACTTGTGCCTCTATGAAACGGGGACAATGGCACCTTCGAAGTGAAGACAACGTGGGAGCATAGGGAGCCCATTCGGAGCAAATGGCGACAAGGACAGGAGCTTCTGAAGGTCAGCCGCTGTGCAGCCCAGAAGCACATGGCAGGTTCACTGGCCACTGTACACACAGGTACTATGTGGCCTCGAAATACATCCTCAGTGCTGAAGTGTAGGCACGAACACACAGAACTGTGCCCTACCTTTGCAGTCTTATCAGCAGAGGTAGATGAAAACTTGGAAGCATCAGGAGAAATATCACAGGAAAGTACTGTACCCTGGTGACAGACAAAATCTTTTTCTATTCTTCCAGTAATAATATTCCATACCTTGAAAAAAGGAAAACTTGGAAGTTGACATAGAAACACTTTGTATTAAGCATGATTAGCCACAAGACAAATCTATAAGACAAGAGCTCAGTACACTGGCTCTTCAAACCTCTTTAAGTATCGTTTAACAAAAATGCTGACTATCATGCAGCAGAAATAGGTACCTGCAGTGAACAGAAGCAGATATCATAACAATTTTAATTTTAATACTTAACACACAAGTGCTTTTGGGAGCAGTACAATCACTGAAATAGCAAATACTTTAAAAAAAAAAAAAAGCCTGAGATTTAAATTACCTTCACTGTTCCATCAAATGACCAAGAAAGCAATCTTGAATTTTCTAGGAGCCGAAAGTCTGTCACCATTTCCTGATGGGCCTGGAGTAGCACATACTCCTCTGACTGCCAATTCCACACCTGAACAGGAGAGAACGAGGTCTGTGATAGCCCTCTCTTGGCACCCAGAACAGGGAGGTGTGGGCCCCACCTGAAGTCTCCATCCTTCCCGCATCCTCAACAGGAAAGTAGCAAGGAATACCGGACTCGTGTTTTATGAGAAAAGCTAGGGTTAGTTAACTTGACTAGGGACAACATAAAACACTTTTCCTCCTAAATAAAATTTGTTTTCATCAGTTGCTTGGAGAACAGTTAATTATACCAGAAGACAGAAAAAAGCCACAACATGCCAGTTAGTTCACCATCTGATTACATTTTCCAGAGAAAATTATCCCAATCTCTCAGCTTGCCAGCCAGGTGAGCCTGTGGAATCTGGTGCCATAAAGCTGGCCCTGGACAGAGACTTCGAGCTTCAGAGGCCTCAGCCAGCCCCGAGGCAGGAGTGGCGACCCTACAGCATGCACAGTCGCACAGTCGGCAGCTCCTGTTACCAGTGAAAGCCCTGGAAGGCTTGCCACCGCGGCCCTGAGGCAAACTCCAATGACAGGAGGTGGACCAGGGCGACAGTTTTCACATGGAGCCTCAGGAGTAAGTCCTCAGACACAAAGGGAGAAAAGAGAACAGAAATAGTGACAGTAACCGGCACAAAAGAGGCACCGCATACAGAACAGCCTCTCCTGCTAAATTGCAGCAACTGTATTTATAGTCTTGTTAATTCTTGACTTCAAATTAATTCACATAACAAATGTTTGTTTAGCACACAAGGCAAATGTGAAGCAAACAATGATCTACCACAAAGAAAACTAAGTCTAGAAAACCAAACGAAACATACCCCAAAAATCCTACACAAAAGCTACAAATGATGGAGACGTAATTTCTGTGGAACTCAAGCCATTCCTTAGAGATATGGTGGAAACCAGTGCATTAAAAGTGGGCTAGAAGAACAGATGAGTATAATTCAGATAGTGAGGGCTACCACCCTAGCCCTTTTATGGTTAGGCTCAAATTTACAATCCTCCTGCCTCAGCCTCCCAGAGTGCCAGATTACAGGAAGGTGCCACTAAAACCAGCTTAGACAGGCTCTGAAATCCCAAGAATGAATGCTGCCAGCACCTACGTACAGAAGAAGAACTATGTGAAACAATTACAGGGACTTCCTCAAGGATTAATATACCTGATCATAGTCCTTGCAGAAGAAAGGCTGGGCAGGCCAGGGGCCCAGGGAAGGAGTGGCCAATTGGACAGACTCCAAAACAGGAAAAATTCAGGCACCAGCACAGGTTTGCACATTAGTGATACTTGGTCTAGTCTTTGAATGGCAAGAACCAAACAATAGAAATGTCCTGAAGCCTTTCCCAACAGGCTTAAGCAAAAAGCCATCTAGGGCCAGGGATTTAGCTCAATGGTACCACATCTACCCTGGAAGCACAAGGGCCTGAATTCCATCCCTGGTGCCACCAAAAAAAAAAAAAAAAAAAAAAAAATCTCGGGCCGGAGATTTAGCTTAGTGGTTCCAGCACCTGCCTTGCAAGCGCAAGGCCCTGAGTTTGATCCCAGTAACCACATACAATGCTGGGCGTGGTGACTCATGCCCACCAGCCATCAGTACTACATACCACAGTGCCGGGTGTGATGGCTCACGCCTGTAAACCTGTAATCCCAGCACTCGGGAGGCAGAGGCAGGAGGAATGCTGAGTTCAAGTTTTGCCTGGGCTACATAGTGAGCTGAGGGCCAGCCTAGACTATAAAGCGAGACCCTGTCTCAAAAAAAAAAAAAAAATCTCTTATTTTGCCTTCTTTATTCCTTTCTCCACTGCAGCCCTGCCCACTAAGCCTGGGCTTTCAGATCTCTGCCTAGCTTCCAGCTCAGGGCGCTCTGTTCACAAAAGCAGGGTACAAACAAGGTGACCCTAGAAGAGGACTGGAAATGAGAGTATTTTTTAACAAGAATGAATAGAAACCAGTATTTTCAGAGCCCAGTGAGCTATCATAGGGGAAGATGGGGAAGCAGGCTTTCTTGCCTCCTCAAACCACAGAGAGAGAGAAGAGGAAGACGCCCATTGTCCAAGCACAAACACCACGGACCAGACCGTTTCCACCGGGGACTTCTGGGATCAGCAGCCCCACCCCATCCCCCGCCCCCCCCACCCAGGGCAGTTCTTCGTGGAAGACAGACCCTGACAGTGCCTGCGGAGCCTGACTCCCCGGCCCTTCATGACTGAAGCCCTTCCTGCCACCTCCATGTCGAGCAGCCAGAGCACCTTCCTGCAGGGGGCAGAGAGAGCTCTCCTGTGCAGAGACCTCCCAACTGCTGAGGGCAGAGTAAGTATGGCCTTGGCAGCGCTTGTAGCACAAACTTTCTGACAAGGCGGTCAGGACGCCGAGGCTTTCAGGCCAGATGCAACACACGGCACTAACTGAATCACCTCAGTAAAGCAGCTAGATTCCCACCAGTGTTAGTCAAAGGCGTTTGAGTGGAGCTTGCAGAGGGTCACCACTAGCAAGCAATTTTGTAAGTATATACAGCGAATTTTTCTCTGCAGGATTAGTCACAGAGCCCTGTGCACTCTGACCACTGAGGTACACCTGTGGCCCTTCTGTCTGTACTGTTTTGCTTCAGAGACTTACTGAGTTGCCCAGGATGGTCTTGAATGAGGAACCACTCTGCCTCAGCCTCCCCACAGCTGGAATACAAGCATTTATCACCACCCCGCTAAAGAAATTTCTTATATTGCAAGAACCAATATAATCTTACACTGCAAGTATAAGAGTTCAATTACAGCATACACAAATTGAGTCCAATTCACTAGTGAGTTTATTCTCTAAAACTCTGGCTTTACAGAGATTTACTCAACCCCTATCACAATGCGATCGGGGTGCAGAATGAGGAAGACAAACCTCCATTATTTAGTTCACTTCCTAAATCATTAAAAACTAAATAAGGAACCAGCCATTTCTTGGAAATACCTACCAGGAGTTCTGTTCCATGAATGTATACTCATTACAACACTGGAAATGCCAAACGTACTCTGACAGAACAGAAAAAGAAGATGAAACACAACTTGTGTTTCTAAGTGTAATTGAACTCCTTTTCTAAAACTATTTCTACAGATTATTTCTCCCTCTGGCTGAGAATATCTGAAATCTTCCAGCAGGTCATAAAACCTTATGAATTTAACTTCTGATAATAAAGACCGTAACGCACACATCTCCATGAATTTTATCAGACTCAGTGTGTTTGACCCACATCAAAGCCATCTGGAGGGAAATGCTGCAGCGGGCGGCAGGGGCTCGCAGCTCAGAAAGAGCATCGCAGCAGTCTCCAATCAAACCATCTCTGCACTGAAGGCTGATTTCACTCCGGCCCTAAACTTGGTCGAGCTCACAAAGCTGTAACACAAAAGGATCATTTTTTCCAAAACAATTTTGACTAGTACAGTTAAAAACTGCCAGTGCAAGAAACTCACACCCCAAATAAAATAACAGAGTAACTGGCACTGAACATATGTACTGAGCTCCTTCTCCCCTAAAGCCCTACTCCCGTGGCAAGGTCAAGAGAACAGGAGAGAAGATAACAATCTCCCGAAGGCTGGAAAGTGACAGTGACTGCCAAGAGACCATAGAAACAAGTCCTGAAAGTACTAGGGACCTAAAAGCAACAAAGCTGGCACCATGAACCCTGCAGATGCCCGGACACTGGAGCCCTGAGTCCATCCAAAGGCAGGGGAGAGAGGGGCTGAGAGCAGGAGGGAAGGGAGGTTCTGCGAAGGCAGCAAAGGAGCAGATGGAGTTTTCAGGTCTCCCTCCCTTAAAAGTGCACATGGCAACTAGGACAGTAAAACGTTTTCAGACAACATCTGTACAAAATCATGGGAAGAGCCTGTTGGTCTCCCCACAGACTCCAAACATCCCCGGGTGGGGACAAAGCAAGAGCTGTGACCTTCACGCTAACAGTAGCCCATCAGGAAGACCTGGGGCACCCCCGGACAGCCTAGTGACAGCGACCAGAAACACTGTACACCAGCCAGGGGAGAGTGTGGCAGGACCGGACCTGGCCAGGTGAGAGCAGCTCAGCCCGTTCCCATGGTGACCCAGAACTCCTGAGGACGACCCTCCACTGCAGAGGAACCACCAGCACAGGGTCCACTGAGCGGGCTGCGGCTGACAGCAACAAAAGACAGATGAGGGCCACTAAAATGAGGGGAAAGGACAAGGAGACCGCCTCAGCCCAAGAACTTTCCTTAGCACAGGCGACGCTGCTGCAGAGCTGGGAAGCTACAAGGGCTGGGCTTCTCGCTCCTCCAAAGAGTTTAGGGAAACTTGCTTTTCTGTTAAAGCAAAACCACCACTGCTGAATCCCGAAGTTACTATGAAAAAGAGCAGGATTGCAGACTAATTCTCCCACTGACAATAAAAAAAAAGCGAACTCTTGAATTATAGGACACAGCCCAATGGAAGGTAGAACTGGAGATGTGAGAATAGGATGGGTGAGTGCTGAAATCCGGTCCTCTCACCACCCGACCTCTAATCCCGAGACACATCCATGTGCCAGGCAGGAGCACGGAAGACCCCCAGAAGTCTCTGCACAAATCTTCAGAGAATCTCAGTCAACACACGGAGCTTCTAGTCAGCCTTTCCACAGCCATCTCGGCAGCCAAGGAGCCTCCTGCGGCTGGGGAGGGCCGAGGCCGGCAAGCGAGACCAACGTGGATGAGGGAAAGGCCCACGTGGGTGTAGATGAGACATGCCTTTGTACAAACTGCACAGTTCAAGATAGGGCATAACCTACATTCATTATCTGTGTGTAAATTACACATTTACATATTTTATCCATATATTTTATAAGTATGTTTAACAGGGTGTCTCCTCAGAGAGGTAAGAAAAGATATTCTATCTATAACACAAAACATAATGCTCTCAAAAGAAATAAACAGTAGGAATAGGCTTAAGGGCAGCAGAAATATAAAGGCATAAAGGAAAAACTCAGTAAGTGGCTTGGAGGGTCAAACTGAGAAAGATTCCCAGGAAGCAGAGCACAGCTACAAAGCTGAAATGTGGAAAAAGAGAGAGAGAGCGTGCAAGAGCAGACATCCAGGTAAGGGATTCCAGGAAGAGAGAGCAGACTGACAGGAAATAACTCCAAGAAACAAAGTAAACTTCCTGAAAGTGAAAATTCAAGTTTCCCATTAAGAAGAGCCATAAAGGGGCCGGAGGGTTAGCTCAGTGGTTCTGGTGCCTGCCTCGCAAGCGCCAGGACCTGAGTTCGATCCCCGGTAACCACATATAATGCTGGGCGTGGAGACACGCCCACCAACAATCAACACCGCATACCACAATGCCAGGCATGGTGGCTCACGCCTGTAATCCCAGCACTCGGGAGGCAGAAACAAGAGGATTGCTGAGTTCGCGGCGGCTTGCCTGGGCACCATAGTGAGCTCAGGGCCAGCCTGAACTACAAAGCAAGACCCTGTCTCAAA
>PVIC010018212.1:0-31917 GCA_004025085.1 Thryonomys swinderianus
CCTTTTTTTTTTTTTTTTTTTTTTTGTTTTGAGACAGGGTTTTGCTTTGTAGTTCAGGCTGGCCCTGAGCTCACTATGTAGCCCAGGCAAGCCTCGAACTCAGCAATCCTCCTGTCTCTGCCTCCTGAGTGTTGGGATTACAGGCGTGAGCCACCACGCCTGGCACTGTGGTATGTGTTTTGATTGCTGGTGGGCATGAGTCTCCATGCTCAGCATTGTATGTGGTTACTGGGGATTGAACTCAGGACCTGCCCTTGCAAGGCAGGGGTCAGAACCACTGAGCTAAATCTCTGGCCCTGTTTCCCTTTTTTAAAAAATTTCCATCATATTTTTCCCCCTTGTTACTTATTCCTGCACCCCATTTACCTTTGAATATTTTCAATTTCACAATATCTACCATATATTCTAGAGCTCATTTACATTTTCAGTTTCTCATACCACAGAAAAGGTATGATGTTTACAGATCTGTGACCTATTTATTTCATTTATGAGTATGTACTGAAGGTACATCCATTTGAGTATAAATGACTCAAACTTATCAGTCTTTATGGCAGAGTAATACTCCATTTTATAGAAAAACCACATCTTCTTTATCCATTCTCCAGCTGATGGGCATTTGGATTGTTTCCAGGATTTAGCTATCACAAACTGAGCTGGTATGGAACATGGGTGCACATATGTCACTGTGATGTGAATCTTTTAATTCTTTTGTGGACATACCCAGCAGGGGAATAGCAGGGTCAAAGGGATTAATACAACTGCCCTATGATCTGAAATCTAGTGGTAGTAGGAAAGCACTTCTTTAATCTGTGACTTGCAGCATTGTTCCCAGTTACCTCAATTTCCAAGGGAATAAGAAGGTTAGAGAAGATACAGAGAAGAAGGACTAACACAAGGAAATGACCCAGACATTGTACACATCGCTTCTGCTCCTAATTCTTCAGCGAGTACAGTCACTAGTCATATTTCATTTCAAGGAGCCTGCACAGAAAGCTAATATCTGGGTGGTCTCTGGCCAGGCAGAAATTTTGTAGGTTTTATTACAAAAAGAAGGAAAACGAGAATGTACACTAGGTCACTGCCTCAAATGAGGTGTTTTAAGTAAATGTCAACCTGCACCTATAACAACTAATGGAAACCATGAGACTATGACCTGGCAGCCACAAATCTTTTATGCTGGGAAAGTTGAATATATGCTTGAACTTGTAAGTTGTTTCATAAATTCATTTGCTTTAGGATTTTATGTAAATATTAGATAAACATTCTTCAATAAGTACTGTTCTTTAATTATTGAAAGTCATTGTCACATTTGTAATTAATTTTTCTTATCATGTGTTCCTGTCCAGTTTTGTGTGGTTTTCATACATTTATATTAGCTTATTTAATTAAGAGATGCACTGGTAAAAAGACAAAAGTGTAGAAGAGTTATTAATATTCATGTATTTTAGTTCGTTCAACATGGGTGATATTTTCAAACTCTGTAAAGAACTTTATAATGTACTTATAAAGGTCTCAAGGCCTTATGTTTCTCCTTTAATCAAATATCTGGGAAATGTGTTTGCCTTCCCATTCATACAAATCTAAACGCAATTGATGGTAATTCCTAGTAATTTGATAATTTTAAATTAAGGTTCTGTTAAAATTATGGTGTGCACGACAATAAAAAGTGGTGGTTTTGACATTACCATTTCTGGCTTATGTTAAGATAGGCTCCAAAAAGAGATGATTTTTGACACTTTAAGTATTATAAGAAAGGTGAATTACATACACTTGACATTATCATTTTTGATGATGCCTATCTGCCTTAATTTTAACTCTGGAGAGTAAGATGAAAGGTTAGTCTTTTTTGGAAGATTAAACCACATTTTTAATCTTATTTCCCTAGGCTAAGTAGAGTAAAGACTGAGAAATTATGTGGAAAAGTCAGCAATATTTTTAGATTACCATGTGCCTCATGCTACTCTATTTAGTTTTCACTGCTACCTCAGAGTATCATTATTGCTGGCATTTTACACAGGACTGAAGTGAGGTGTGCCTTATATACAGCAACTCAACAGTAAACATTCACTTGGTAGAAAAGCAGATATACCTACTTCCTACTATAGTGAACTACTTGTCTTTACAGTAGGAAAATAATTGTGATAATTTATACGTAAAATGTTATCTGTTGTCTGGAAAATACACAACTTATTTGATTTTTTCATGAATATTTCAAATAAGTGAACTTGGAAAGCTCAAGGCTCAACTCAAGTGTTCTAAGAACTTGAGCTTCCTGAAACTGCCATTAAACAGTAGTGGTCATGATTCATGTTGCTACTTTCTTGCCCCTCTGGATTTGAACTTTGGTGTAAGATTCATTGAGAGCTGCAAATACTGCAGAGGTTTCCGCAGGAAGGATGCTTCTCAGGTTGTGGCATCTTTGTCAATTTAGGGAGTATACAACATGGAAAGCTAGAGCCCATGTATTTTTGTTGTTTTTAAAAAAGTCTTTACAATTAAGAATCAAATTTAAAAATTAAGAATAAAATTTAGAATGTCTACATTTATTATGCTTTTATCTCAGCATGAAGATCAGAGTATTTTAACAAACCCTAAAGCAATCGTATTTGGCACACTGATGGGTAATTTGAGTTACTGGTCAAGATTCATATTTTTTTCTGCCTTTTTATTTCTTTAAAAAAATCTCAGCCTCAAAGGACTTGGCATGATGTTAAGTTCAACAGATCTAAATATTCAACCAGATATTCACTTAGTGATTTTATCAACAATGATTTCCTAGTACAGACCACATTCAGGACTTCATCAGCTGTGAAGCTATAAGGAATCACACTTAGAGGCTGGAAGATCTAGTAAAGGTTTTGTTTTGGGAAGGAGAGATCAGTAGGTCTCTAAATTCGTGGTGGATTTTGATTTAACTTCATTTTGGCTCAGAATTAAAGTGTGATAATTAAATGTTCTAACACATATAAAATATACTGTCAATTTATTTCTCTCCACATGATGAGAATCATCAAGTGTTAAAAAAGTTACTCATGGGGTAAACCATTTGTATCACAATTCATTTTCTTAAGAAACCCTGGTATCTTGCCTTTAACATTTCATAGAGGAGTAGCCTCTTGTATTTGGTGACTGTTTCTTTTTATAGTGTGTTGAGAATAAGGTCCTTAGAATCTCTGTCTATTGGCCATCAATATTTGACTTTTCTTTGTCATTTCAATTTGCTGAATAGCTTATAATCTGGTGTGTTCTCCAGAGGTCCTCTTCTCTCTAGTATTCTAGGTAGAATATTTGGACATTGTACCGAGTGTGAAATCACTGGTCCCTGGCCCATCCCAGCAGCAGAATTCCCCCAATGCCATCCCCATACGTTACAGTTGCTAAGATTCCTAGTCCTTAGCCTGGAAACTGACTTCATTCCTGCTATGCCTAAGCCTGTTTCTCTTCTTGCCATTAATTTTGTGAGCTGTTGTCACTATACTAATAAGTTTACTTTTAAGTCAGCTGGAAATTGATTTGGTTGTTTGTAGCTAAAGAAATTCAACTTTGGGGAAGAAATGAAAAACAAAAACAAAAAGAAAAGAAATTCAACTGATTATATTCAAATTAATTGCTATTTTCTGCAACACTGAGTCAATGTCAAAACTTTAAATAAATAATTCAGGAAGTTTAACATATTTTGCCGCAAAAGGTTGGCAATTTAGCCTAGTGGCTCCAGTACCTGATATTTTGGTGCAAAAATTTATCTATTATACTCTCTTGCTTTGTAGATAGTAAGAGCTAGTTAAGTACTGATCCTGAGACATTTTTCTAGACTATATTTCAAAATAATTACAGCTAGGGCTGGAGATTTAGCTCAGTGGTTCCAGCACCTGCCTCGCAAGCGCAAAGCCCTGAGTTAGATCCCAGTAACCACATACAGTGCTGGGCGTGGTGACTCACTCCCACAGGCAATCAATATCACATACCACAGTGCCAGGTGTGGTGGCTCACGCCTGTCATCCCAGCACTTGGGAGGCAGAGGCAGGAGGATTGCTGAGTTCAAGGCTTGCCTGGGCTACATAGTGAATTGAGGGCTAGCCTGAACTACAAAGCGAGACCCTGTCTCCAAAAAAAAAAAAAAAAAAATTACAGCTAAAACTTTTGAAAAGGTTTTCCTCTGGTAGTATGAAATCTATGTTGTTACAAGAAAAGTGATACTTATACTTTATATATCATTAACTTGCATGATGTTTAGCTTTTAAAATTTAAATTTAAAAATTTTTATTTGGAATTCTCCAAACTTACTATAAGAACTGACCCATGATGTACATCAATAGTTTCATCCAAATGCAATGTAGGATACATGCATCAGGAATCTCACATTTTGTGCCATTAGTACTATGGGACATCCATAGGGTTCATTTAATAAAATTAATTTTTCAGTGGTATTTTGTTTTATTTTTAACACTGTTAGACACTTCTTGTCAAAATATGGTTTGTGTATTTTCACTAAAGGTGTGCAATAATGATAATGTTTCTATAATTGTCTCTTCTTCCTCATTAGTATTACGTATAACCAGTATTCTTCCTAAAACATACCGTTTTGTAATTGTATGGAAAAAAATCCAATTAGTTTGCAAAAAGACCCTTGTGATTTGTCTGGAAGTGAAACAGAAACATTGACAATATTTCATGATCAAAATCTCATTAAGACCAGAAGTAAATGGATCAAATCCAATAAAATTCAATATGAAAACAACCAAAACTTGAAGATGAAGTTATTCCAACCCATTCTGCATATTTATATTCATAGTTTGAACTTATATTCTGAATTATTATATTTATATTAATATTTTCTTTAGTACTATTATGCTTTACAAAAACAATTTCAAGTATGATTTCTGCTTTTGTTGGCTGAGAGACTTTACATTAGACAACAGGGATGATAACATAATAGTAAAAAATGTAGATAATAAGCACACAAATAACATGAAAGCCAGTGAAGCTGTTCACTGTGTGTTGGCTGCCATGTGTGATCAGCACCATCCTCACAGTGTATATATACACCTCAACCATAGAAAAACTATTGTGAACTGGGCAAAATTTCCAATGAATCAATAAATAATACTTTATTTAATCTAAAAAATTTATGCAAATGCATTTTTGTTGGTAACATTTCCTCTGAAATTGCCAAATTACCTAGAAATTATCTAGTAAACCAAATGATTTTTTTTTGTTTTTTGAGACAGGGTCTCACTTTGTAGTTCAGGCTGCCCTAAGCTTAGTATGTACCTCAGGCAAGCCTCAAACTCAGCAATCCTTCTGCCTCTGCCTCCTGAGTACTGGGATTACAGGTGTGAGCCACCACAGCTGACACTGGTATGTGGTACTGATTGCTGGTGGGTGTGAGTCAGCATGCCTGGTATTGTTTTATGTAGTTTCCTGGGATTGAAACAGTGACCTTGCGCTTCCTAGGCAGGCACTGGAACCACTGAGCTAAATCTCTGGCTCTACAAGAACATTTGAAACACTGAGTAGAATGGTGATTCCCATTCTAGTTTTATCCTGTCTTTTTCAGTGAAATATTTATTATAAATGATTATTAAACATACATTATAAACATTCACTTGTTTCAAAGTTTCTATACATAAAAGTACTAATTTAAAAAAATACTTATTTCAAAACATAAAGACAAAGTAAATGTTGCGTTAAAATAACTATTGATAACACAATTTTTTCTAATATTTAAAGGCATATACTATTTTAATAAAACTTATATTGTTAAATCTTCATTATTGTAGAAAACCACAGTCAATACTTTATGATTTGGTGAGTAAAGGCATCCGTTTCTAATTTCAGTTTGTCCTGATACTGGGATTAAATGTATTGTTCTAATGTTACAGAGAAGATTCCTCAGAAGAGCATACAGATTCAAAAGGAATAAGTACCTTTTGGGTATACTTAAAAGTTTAATCCACATTTCTTAGGCTTACTGGCTCTTTAACAATTTGTTAATTTGTTAAAAAATTACTTTTGTTGATGTTTCTTTGTCTTTTCCTTCTTAGAATACTGTTAATCAACAGTTTCCAGAAGTATTTTCAAGATAGCTTGAGTAGAATTATATCATCTATTAACTCATTTAGCCAGACCCTCACTAACTGCAATACATAGTGAAATGTCAGAATACACTGAAAGTAGAAATAGAGAAACCAGGGAAAACCTTTCCATTCTTATTTCAGAGGACAGATGATTAAGAATCAGTATCAAAACACAAGATAATAATCACTAAAGCTTAGTTTGTTGTTTATTTTTATATTATGTAAGAGTAATTCTGGTTCCTTCTTATATTTTTATGCATTACTTTTCATACTTCCTGGAGAATCTACATACTCATTGTTGGAGGACATTTTTTTTAATACATACTGCTGTGTTGTGAGAGCAATTTACACCTAGAAAATAGCTGTCTCTAGGACAAAATGTACCAGTAGTAGTAGAAGAAACAAGTTATTTTTGATTAACTCTTCTTCCTTTGATAATAACACCTAGCATCCTCTCTGGCAATACATATGTCTACTTTCCTATAAAATGCATTTTCCCCTCACTTGTGACAACGACAATGACAGCGTGAGTAACTCTTAACAATAGGGTGTGAATGGAAGTGATCTGTGCAACTTCAAGATTTATTTAAGGGGGGAAAAGGCTGTTTGCACTACTTATCTTCCCTTACTATTGAATTGCACATATCAATAATGGAGCATTCCACTTGAAGCCAATGATGGAAATGACGTGGGGTGGAGGAATGAGTAATGAGGGGTAAGAAAAAATGTGATGGTAATTAAAATAGGGAAACAAAACTTACGTATTTAGGGGCAGGAGGGGGGTTGTAGGTGAGTAGAGGAACTGGAAAAGTGAGAATTAAATCGTGCCATATACTGCTACAAATTCTCAATATTGAGTGTGATCATGATGTGTATATACAATGTACCAATAAAATTTAAAAAATAAAAGTCAGAGCCATCTGTGAAGGATTTCTATGTGAAAGAGAAATTAACTTCATTGAAGTCATTGTATTTTAGGTTTTCTTATTACAAACACTTAGCCTCCTTATCTTAATATAGTACACAGTTATCTGAAATGCAGGAGCATCACCAAGTGATATCTCCTGGTAGCTTACTCACCAGCTCTTAGAACCAAATGCAGGTGAATTTTGACTCACTCGTCCTAACATACTAGCTAACAGAAGCTCATTGGTCTACTGGGGACCCAGCGCAAGGCTAGGTTCATAACTAGTTAATTTATCCCCTTCTCGTTTGGATGGTGATCAGCACTACCAACTCAACAAATGTCTAGACATACATATAAAGTTTCAGTAGATCAGCTGGAACCCACCTCTCTCATCCTTAGTCAAGCTTTCTTAACTACAAAATGGTCATCATTATTCTTTTTTCTGCTTTCTTATGACATTTGTAGAGCAGGACAAGCAGAAAGATAAATACAAAATGTGATCATTTATATCACTCAAAGACATATGGTTATTACTTTAAAAAAGCATTTCAGCTTTTCCAAAATATTGCATCATAAATGTGTTCATAATCACATACAAGTTTGATGACTTTTTCATCTCTCCCACTAAAAATATATCATAAGCAGACTATTAGATTGCAGCAATGTGGAGAAGTACAAAGAACATCTAGAAATGCATGGCAAATCCTAACGTACAAGAATCCTACTGCATGAAGGGTGCATGATGGTGTGGACTCTGACAAACATAATGGAAAAAAATTAAGATTTGTTTGACATAAGTGACATGAGGAAGCACGTGGGGGTGGGACTCCCATGGAACTAGCTTTGGGGCAGTGTTTTTATTCACAGGAATATTGCACAACAACTAAAACTCAGAAAATCAGTCCATCAAAATTCCCTACTTTTAATTTAGTGATAAGAAGGGTTTTGTGTTTAAAGCCCAACTTGAACACCAGGGACTCCATTAGTGTTTTCATTTACTCATTCATTCATTTTAACTCATTCAATATATATTTATCCAGTACCCTCTGTGTGTCATGAGTTAGATGCCAAATGACAGGGGTGAACAAGACAGACCAAACTCGTCTTCTTGCAGTTTATATTCTGGAGAGCAACTGTGGAAAAATTTACTTTGGTTTTAAGCCAATTAGTTCGTGATGTAGAATTTCTTTAATTTTTCCCAAGTAATACAATAGATTTCAGAGTCTAGAGAAATGCTGAGAAGAGGGCTTAACATTGGTAAATTTGGGCTTTAAAGAAATGTATGAGTAAAAAGTCGAATATCTCATTTCACTGTCTAGTTCTTCAGAGTGATGGTTAAGAAAGTGCATATAGTAGCTTGTGCTGAAAAGCCTAAATTCCTGTAGAAATCCAGGCTCCCAATGTTCTTGTATTGTTCTGATAAAATGTGCCTTTCTGTAACTGGCTCTTTCAATATTACATTTGGCTTTGTTGTTGTAGATTTACACTAGAATGCACCACAGACAAAAACTGTAGAAGAATTTCTCCTTTGATAGGTGTTTTTAAAAGTGAACATTTTACAAAGGCCATCTTCAAGCATTGGAGATTTGGAGATTTGTTATAGCAGTCAAATATTTACATCTTTCAGCTCCATCGTTCAATGTGCTATTTACTATATTTAATCCCTATAGGTTAAGATATTCTCATTTAGAGATACACACTATATCTGCTAGTAACTACAAAAATGTGCTTTCATATTATCTCACTTCCTGGAGATTTCAGAAGCTGGCTTACTTATTTTACTTTACCTTATTTTTAGTATTGAAATAGTAAGTATCAGTATATGCAGCTGTACATGATAACAGTGAAGTCAGAAACTTTATTTTACTTTACCTTATTTTTAGTACTGAAATAGTAAGTATCAGTATATGCAGTTGTACCTGATAACAGTGAAGTGGCTACTCTAGTAGCCAGTCAAACTTTTTAATGTTGAGGAAAAGGTCCTTTGCCTCCATTTTACTAAAAGATTAACTATTTTACTCTTTTAAATAAATTTTCACAGAATTAGCTGACAGCTTTTAAGACTCTTATGTAAATTGGTAGCAGAGCTTAGGCAGTTATAAAAGAAGTTGATAACTGTGGAAAATATAAAAAGTGGAACTGCTTTTACTTATATACACATATGTGACTGCATTTAAAGGTCGAACATGAACCAATAGATTTGTTAGAAGAAAACAAGCTTTTTGAAAAATGTGTAGTGAGCAGAATGAAATCAGAATCTTTGAGAAAAATTTTAAGTGGAAAAAGGGCAAGGAAAAAAACTGGAGCCTTAGGAAAAAATGGAACAACAATAGGTTGTCATATAATAATCAGAATATGAAGGATTAAAAAAAGCAGGCAGCAAGGGAGAGTGTACCCATGACAACTTGAGTTGCTCCTATTTTCCTTTGTTAGAGACAATCTAACCACCTTGCTCAAATCTATAATAGTTCCTTGTCACAAGAAAGCTATTTGAATGTGTATTTTCATTTCTGCATTTAAATGCCATTTGTGTGTCTTCCAATGAATGACCTATACAGATACTTCATAAATGGAGATCTTATTTGCAAAAGCCAAAAAAAAAAAAAATCCTCTCAAAAGCCATACTGCAGTGTTTTCAAAAACCATGATACATTTTAAGTAGAAAAGCACAAACAAATCACAGCTTTGCTGACTCTAAAATACTTGGCTTATTTTTCATTTGTTTCAATTATAGAATCTAATTAAACAATAATTCCTGCACATTTCACTCTAAGAAAGACTGTGCAGCAGATGCCGAGGTTAATTATTGGACAATTGGGTCTACCAATGATTGCAGAATGTTGTAATTAGGTTCATGTACAGAAAAAAGTGTGAATTTGCATTTTTTGTGACGTGTGAAGCCATATCAAAACTGCACAAGGCTACAAATAAATGCTGAGGATGGAAAGCACCACATTCAATGTCTTTAGCTGGACTTGGCATACATCAAAGCTGGGAAGAAGCTTTGCTAACATCCTCAATGTTGCTTTGAGTTCTATATTTAGGTGTGAACTTTCATTTTTAGGTTAGTATCTGATGCACACAAGAATCTATCATCTAGAGCATGATACTACTATATGGAATAGGAGAAAGTTTAAATTTGGAGTCATGGAAACTTGGTTTAGTTTATAACATTAGGTATCCTGTATTAGACCACAGTTTCTATAAAATGAAAAAGTCATTTTCCACAATCTTTAATATTTTGTAATTCTAAATTCTTCAACTTGTTTCTAAATTCTATAGTTGAAATAATTTCTGGTTGTTTATTTGTTTTATGACAACAGAATTAGGTTTGACTTTTGGCCATTGGCATTTTTATGACCTGGGTAAAATTTTGGATAGTGATACAGAAGCATTCAGACCATTTAACTTTACTGATATAGTTGGTTTCACTACTAGATATTGAATTCTAATCTCAGTTCAATTTTTCAGAACTAACAATGTGAAATTTGTCAATATATAAATCATCTTCTTCATGCTGAGAGCCCCTGAATAAGACATTACAAACAACAGCATCATTTCAGGAGCACCTCTGAAGAAACCACCATTCAATCATTATTTATAGTTACTTGGGTAACCACAGAAAAATTTTGAAAGGTAGCTAAGAAGAAACAGAACAAAATGGCTTAGAACAGAATAGAAGCCACAACACCACAAAAGTTACCAGCTGATTTTAACCATGTATTTGGTGTTTTAAGATACCAATTTGAATCATTTCCATCACTACTGAATTTCAAGTAAGACATGGCTGTAAAATAGGGAAATGACTAAGAAATAATTTTCCCAACAGCTGAGAACTTCATACACCTTTCCAAAAACTTTTTGTAAATATACATTTTACTGAAAATCCACAGAGGACTCTGGAAGGACTTGTCCAAATAGAAAGAGTAGAAATATTTATTTATTTCCTCAATTTATTTGTAGTTATGGTTGCATTTCATTTTTTAAAATCCCAAAGTAACCGTTATTTAAGCAAATTCTTTTGGATAAAATTCTGGAGTAGACATTTTATATAGTAATTTAATTTGGGGGGCAAATCATTTTATTGGTCAGCTTTTCTGTTGCTGGAACATTTGGCCTTTTGTACCACCTTTTACATTACAAAAACTTTGCTCTTTAAGAGCTCTGCCATTTTATTTGTATTCCAGTCAACAAGAAGGACAAAACAAGTATATTTGCTTTTAAGGACATTTTCTGGAAAAAAGCAAACACCATCTTTATTTACATTACTGGCCAAAAATTAGTCACTTTGCCATGTAGAACTGCAATTTAGGTTGAAAATGTCATTATTTGGATTAGTCATGTGTTCTGGTAAAACTTAGGGTTTTTAAAGTAGAATGACAGGATAGACATTAAAGGACAGTGACCATTAACTAGATAAAAAGCAGAAGCCACAAAATAGAAAAATTGGACTTTTTATTCCCACTTAAGTTACTCAGTAGATTGAAAAAAACTCAGAAAAATAGATAAATCATTTTATTGGTCAGCTTTTCTGTTGCTGGAACAAACAGTCTATACAATTTAAGGGAGGAAAAGTTAGTTTGTTCGTGGTTTTAGACGGTTCAGTCCAGGATAATTGGCTCCAAGTCAGAAACATCATGGCAGAAGATCCTGAGGGAATAAAGATGCCCTTGTGGAAACAGGAAAGATGAGCACAGGGGAAGACTGAAAAAGGCCACAGTTAAGATGCAGATCCCCCTGCTGTGCTCCCACAGGCTCACTCAGACATGTGCTGTCCTAGTCTGCTAGTCACCTCAGTCCAGTCAACTTGACAGGCAACCTTCACCGTCATAGCAGTAGTCAACTGAACCAAAAAAACAAGAGCACAGAAATTTAAGAAATGGTCCAAAAAGAGTAAAACAATCACAAATATGCAAAAATAAGAAATGATAGGATAGGAGCCAGGTATTGTGACAATCATGTAATCCCAGTGCTTGGAGGCTGAAGCAAGAAGATTGCTTAGTGAGTTCATGATGAACCTGAATCACTAAGGAGACCAAACAGAACAAAACAAAACAAAACAAAACAACAACAAACACCTTTAAGTACTGAGGTCTCAAAAAAAAAAAAAAAACAGCTAAAACCTTATGTGATGAGATAACTTTTGTAAGGGCAGTAAATAAAAAAAATGAAAAGATTTTTTTGCATATTTCCTTTATGAAAATGTTTTAAAGTATAAATGGTTATGCAAATGAAAATAGTTTTACTAATTGTGCTGGCTTACAGATAAGGCTTAAATACATAAAGTTTTATAGGAGAGTTAGAGAAAATTGTACTGGAATTACCACACAAGTGAGTGCCATGGTCAGGAGGCTTCAGAGAAAAAATTATCAAAACCTCTTAATGCAACAGGAATTGTTAAAAGTATAGAAACGGACGGGAAATTTCATGGTTCTGTTTTAAACAAATATCATACACTGGGGCCGGAGGGTTAGCTCAGTGGTTCCGGCGCCTGCCTCGCAAGTGCAAGATCCTGAGTTCGATCCCCGGTAACCACATATAATGCTGGGTGTGGAGACTCACGCCCACCAGCAATCAACATCGCATACCACAATGCTGGACGTGGTGGCTCACGCCTGTAATCCCAGCACTCAGGAGGCAGAGACAGGAGGATTGCTGAGTTCGCGGCGGCTTGCCTGGGCTACATAGTGAGCTCAGGGCCAGCCTGAATTACAACGCGAGACCCTGTCTCAAAAAGCAAAAAAAATAAAAAATAAAAAAAAAATCATACACTGGGTGGCTTATTAACAGCCAAAATTTATTTCTCACTGTTCTGCAGACTGGGAAATTCAAGATTAATATGCCAGCAGATTTAGTGTCTTCTTACTTTAACCTCACATGATAAAAGAGGCAAAGAGTTTCCAGCCTCTTTTGTAAGAACACTAATTTCATTCATGATAGCTCTGACCTCATGACCTGATCATCTAGTGAAGAATTTATCCTTCATTACAGATCAGTATTGTATCATGAATTTGAGGACATAAACATTTAGTCTATTGCAAAGATGTAAATAAAAAATAAATGAATGGTTTCAGGAGTTGGAAGAAGGGGACTATGTGAGATAACTGGTAATATACAGGATTTCTTTTTGGAGTGTCAAAATTCTAGAATTACATATCTGGAAATGCTGATGATGGTTGCACCATTTTGTGATTTAATATTTGAACACTTTACAAAGGTGCATTCTATGTATATGAGTCATATTTTAAGAAAAAATCTTATGAGAAAGAAAAGTCCAAAAACCAGATCACAGACCCTATAAATGACATGAAGAAATAATTCGTTTTAAAAGTTATATTTTAAATGAACATTAACAGTATTTTCCTTCCTAATAAAGATCAGATTAGGTGGATCTCTCTTTTGTAATATATTTTGGAACTTTATTTTCTGGAAAAATAGGAAATCTCAAATTTATTTGAATATGATTGAGTTTCTACTTTTTCTGTCATATTCCAAAATACAAGTTTTGTGTTCTCTTGAGTCAAGGTTGTTTGATACCACGTCACTTGATATTGGTCTTTAAACTAACAAATCTAGTATTTGGTTTGCAGTGTAGAATTTCAGACCTCATTCGACACCTCTGTCAAAGACTGCACTTTAACCCATGATTTGTAGTCATATTTTCTCTGTGGTTTAGTGTATGTGTAGTTTTATGAATTCTCCTGGACATATGGGAAGAGAACACTGACTTCTCAAGTATTGTTAAATATTTATCTTGTTACTTAAAGTCTATATATCATTATTATGTTTTGTTTCCCCTTGAGCTCTTATTGGATGAAAAGTTAATTTTTTTCCTAGTTTGTTTTTGTTTTCCTTTAGTTTTTGTTTTATTAGTATTCTTGCTGTCTATATTTTTTTGATGCACAAACTCATGACAGTTTATTGTGTACTGTATTGTTTATTGATATAAACTGTCTACCATGCCTTGTTTAAGACTATATAATTACACACATTCAATTTCCACATCAAGTCTTTTCTTCACGGGCTCCTGCATCCATCATTCGGCTAGATGGATTTTTATCATCAAGCAATGTTTTCAGGTCAGGCTCAATTTCTTTACATTGGAGGTTTATATTATAAAATTCTTAACATTGTACCCTACTTTTCTGTTAACTTCCATGAATCCTTCCTTATAGTCTGTTAGTTATATTTACAGATAGTGACAGGAGTTAACATGGAATTATTTAAAAGTTGACTTGCAATCACCCATTACATTTGTCTTGATTTACTTTACACAGCCTAATAACATCTGTCAGGCTCAGTGTGCCTGATGAGGATGATTGGAGTAGGTACACACACACATGCACACATGCACACATGCACACACAAACATGGTAGGGATAGCTCATTCTGTTGGCTGCTGGAGGTGGTGAGGAAATGCTCTCTGCTGCCACCTCTGCTGGGCCTCTTGGTGTACTAGTTGGTTATATTGCTCCGTGTCATGGCCTTTGAGAGATACAGGATAGCCTGACGAGAGAAATTCTTTATGTTAACAGGAAGGACCAAACAGGCTCTGCTGGATAAATAGAGATCACTGGCTATATCAAACAAGGATTCCTAGAAAATGAAGGAAAGCCAGAACATCGCAGGCACGACTGGGCCTTTTCTGTCCTTCAGCAGCTTCGCCACTGATTGTCATTTCCTGTCTCTCTTCTGTTCTTCCACTCTTGTTTTCTGCAGTGGTGATGTGTGGGGGTCTAATCACTCACTTAGCCACTCCTCTCCTACACACTGGGCTGCTGAATGGGGCTCAGGGATGTTCATCTAGTCTTTTCGTATTCCTAGTGCCAAGCAGGGCTCCTTGGCTTACATGCTTAGAGCTTGTCATGTACTTTTGGAGTGCTTCTTATTGTGCCTGAGCTTTGAATGGAAATGTGCTCTGTTTGACTGTCCTTTCTTGATTTTGTCTTAAATTTGTTGAGTGTTTTAATTGGCTTCTGGTTTAGGGTTGTGATATTTTCTAACCAACCAAACTTCAGTTGCTTTTCTCTATATTTTTATATTTTTTCCTCTGTTTTGGAGCATGGAATGGAAAAACACTCTTACGTTTCTATTAGCTCTGTTTTGGTGGTCAGGTGGACTTTTTGGTGGCTGACTACCCTTTCTGTATTCTAGTCAACTATCTCCTTTTCCTTTTCCTTTTTTTTTTTTTTTTTCCTGATACAGGGTCTTACTTTGTCGTTCAGGCTGGCCCTGAGCTCACTATGTAGCCCAGGCAAGCCTTGAACTCAGCAGTCCTGCCTCTCCCTCTCCAGTGCTGGGATTACAAGTGTGAGCCACCATGCCCAGCACTGTGATATGTGGTACTAATTGCTGGTGGGTGTGAGTCACCATGCCCAGTATTATATGTGGTTACTAGGATTGAACCAGGGACCTTGCACTTGTGAGGCAGGTGCCAGAACCACTGAGCTCATTCTCTGGCCCTCCTTCTCCTTGATATTCTCTCTCTCTGTCTCCCTCCCTCCCTCCCTTTCTCTTTTTCTTTCTCTCCCTCCTTCCCTCCCTCTCTCTGTCTCTGACATATACACTCATTCCAATCTAATAATAATAGAAATTAAACTTCTTCTTTAGTATGAGGTAAGTAGTAAATACTTGAACATTAGCAGTGAAAACCTCTGCAATTTGGTAGTGAAACAGAGTAAGAAGAAATAAATAGCATAAAAAAATCACTGAGATTGTCTTAAGTAATGCTTTCTGAACTCTGTACACAGAATTAGGTTTTTCTCCCTCTAAATCTCTGTTCTAGCAGATTACCTAGCAACTCAGACATTGCTTAAATAAGGAACAGATCCTGGGAACCTATATAAACAGACTCATTATATCCTGCAAAAGACTGATTTCTCAAGCAATTTCTAAGTGATAATAGATCCATTCCCATTCAACTGCTCTGCTACTGTCATAGAAGCTATATATATCTTCTAAATATCTATCTATCTATAAAACTCAGTTGGAAGGAATATATAAGTATATAGAAGGCATATATATATATATATATATATATATATATATATATATATATATGAAATCCCGGATGACTACTGAATAATTCTACATTTACTAGCCTCTTGTTTTAAAAATGTGAGGTGAATTCTAGAAAAAGAATTGCAAAAACTACAGGATAAATTTTAGGCTAGAACTTATTTCATCCAAATCATACTGGAGCCTCAATATTTAGCACAGGTCTAATAGAGAGCTATAGGGTTTGAGGAATGACAAAGTGTAATCTAACAAGATCACCCTGGTTGTTCTACATAGAAAAGATAGGGACAAAATAGGGAGATAATTTAGGAAGCTACTGAGGTAGTTCAGATAAGAAATGAGCTGGCTTGGACCAGAATGATGGCAATAAGAAGGTAAAAAGTAGAGTTAGTACTAAGTTGGTTGTTTTGCAAGGTTTTATTTTTTGTTATTTTTAAGGCCATGGTGGCAGTATATCATACTTACATTCATTATGGCCAGTTGGGACTTCCACATAACACACCTTAATTCTTTTTACTCCTCCTTCTTCTCTGGTTTTTCCTGCCTCTCAGCATCTCTTAACTCCCTTCCCATTTGCAAAAGATCTGTATCCCTGCTAGCTGTTATCTATTTTTTTTATCTTTGGCTTTAGGTTTCTTATATCAGAGAAATCTTGTGATATTGAACCTTGTGTGTAGGATTTATTTCACTTAATATTATCTCAAGTTGCTTCTATTTTCTTGTAAATGACCAAATTTTGTCCTTCTTTGTAGCAGAGTTGTACTTCATTGGATATTAACCCCACACTGCCTCTTCATTCATCTGTTGAAATTGTACATAGAGGCTACTTCTAATATTCACCAATTATGAATTGTACTGCTATATACATGGACAGCCATGTAATGCTGTAATACAATGTTTTTAACTCTTTCAGGAGGATTCTAGGAAGAGGAATAGTTGTGGTGAATAGAATTTCTGTTTTTGAGAAATCTCCGTACTAATTTCCATTGTACTCATTTATATTCCCTCCAACAACATGGAAGATTTCCTCTTAGCATTTGTTTTTATTTGATTTTTTTTTTGATGATAGTTACTTTTTTCTAGACTGAGATGGAATCTTAGTATTTTTGCATTTCTCTAACGGCCAGAAATAGATGTTGATTTCTTATCTGTTTACTATTTTTACTCATTCTGAGAAATGTATGTTCATTTCAATTGTCATTAAAATGGGGCTTTTATTTGTGGGGGGTCTAATTTGTCATATATTTTAAATGTTAGTGTTCTGCCCAGTGAGTATCTGCAAAAATGTTTTTCCCATTCTGTAGGTTACCTCTTTACTGTCTTGGTTGTTTCTTTTGCTGTGTAGATCTTTATTTTGATATAATCTCATTAGTTGATTTTTGATGTTGTTTCTTATGCAACTGGGGTTGTGTCTTGAAAATTCTTCCCTATATCCATGTCCTCAAGAATTTTACTTGTTTTATTCAGCATACTAAGTGTTTATGTTTTAGCATTTCAGTCTTAGATTAGTTTTTCATTTTAGTGTATTCAGGTCTAGATTCAGTGTTCTGCACACTTCTAGTCAGTTTCCTAGGACTATTTGTTAAAGGTTGCTATCTCCTTCAGTGGATGTTTTTGGCCCCTTTGTCAAAGACCAGGTGATTGAATGTGCTTGGGGCTGTTTCTGCATCCTCTATTCAGTTCTGTAGATCCACAGGTCTCCTCGGTGCTAGGTCTACCCTATTTTTATCACTACTTTGGTGGTATAACTTGATGTCCCAGAAGCCTTGAAGCATAGTTGCTCTCTGGCTAAGTTTTAAACAATTAACCCCTTCCCCAAATGGCTTCATATTAAACTGTCAACTTTGGCTAGCATTGCTAATGAACTCTAGCCTGCCAAGTCAGAGTTACTTTCAGTATAAAACCCATGCAAATTTCGCAGTTAATAATAATCATTTCTTGGGTTCGTGTTGCTGGCCTGGTCTGCTGTTTCTCCTTGGGGCTGCAGAGCCCTTTCATGCTCACCTTGCATTCATAGTGGAGACAGGTCTTCTCACCCGGAGGCAGCATGGTCTTTTCATACTGTTTCATTCTTCCCTGTAGTTATCTGCAGTTGCTCCAGTTTTGCTGTAGTTTCTAGTTTTCCAGCCCATTTTTCTTGATTCTCAAAGGTCCACATCAATTTTTTGTCCTAATTTGTTTTTCAAGTGTGTCCATTCCAAGTCCTGAAGAAGCCATATTTTACTGCTGGTCTTTACCAATTTTAATCTCCCCAATATTAATATATTTTTAACATAGTATTTTCTTAAGGATATAGAAGGAGAGAGAGAAAATAATCTTATTTGTGGAAAAATGGATGGAACTTGAGACTATACTGTTAAGTGAAATAAGTCATACAGCAAAAATTACATTGTTCTCTTGTTGAGAAATTTAAAATCTAAATACATAAAAGAATAAAATAAAGAAGAGCTAATAGGAAACAAAAATACAGACTTTCTAGAGATAGTACTATTAGGCGAGGGAGACGAAGGAATTAAAAGCCATCAAGATTTTTATATATATGCACCAGTTGACCAAAACAAATGTAATTGTTACAAATTGTAAGCATACACAAATAAAATTTAAAAAAGAATAAGACAACATTTGTTCTGTGAAACCACAAGAATGTCTATAACAGGGAAGAGTGTAGGCTAAATTAGTCAAGAAGAAAAGCAGGAACGAAGTTTTAGTTTTCTAAGCAGAATCTTAGTTTTAAATGTGTCTTGTCCGAGGTGTTTACTAAACATCTGAATAGGATGGGTATCTGGGACATGTGGATTTCATGTTCAGTGAGAGGTTTGGCCTGGAAATATAATTTGGGCATCAATAACATCTCAATGGGATTTAAAGCCAATGGATCGAGGTGAGATCATGGGTAGAAAATGAATGTGGAAAAAAACAAAACATTTTTTGGAGTAAATCATCTTTTAGAGTTTGGGATGTAAGAAGGAAACTTCTCAGGAGGTGGAAGAAGCCAAGGGAAGTGAATGTGTGTTCTCGCTTCAGGGGCTGAAGAGTATGTACCTTGCCTAGTGCTGCTGTAAGTCATATAGGGCGAGGACTGAAAGTTAAGCATCAGATTAGGGAGCCTGAAAGTCCTTGGAGTCTTTGGGGGCAGCACTAACATCCATATGTGTACTTTTAAAGTGAACGTCTTTTCTGTGAGTCACAAACATGACAAAAGTGCAGTTTGTTTTGGTGCTCATTTCTTCGTCATGTAGTGTAATAAGTCCCTGAAAATATTTAACAAGTAAATTCTCTAAGAATGATCAAGTTGTATTCTTTTTCTCATACATAATTCTGAACTCCTGAAGCATATGTTAAAAATACGTGAAGAATTCTGTCCCTGTGTTTACCGCAGTCACTACCAATTTTTAAGCAACCTCTCTAAACCAGACTTTGAGTGTGGTCCTTATATCACAAAAGAAATTAGATAAAAATAAATCTCTCAAAGAAAGTGTGTCATAACTGGGGAGCCAAACCAGTAAATCAACATTCAAAATGCCATTAACTAAATGTAGTGAAAGCAGAGAAGATATCAATGTGAAGTCACAGGTATGCCAGGGGGCCTGTGAGGAAAGGTCATGGAGCGTGGAAGGCAATCACTGTTAGGGGCTAGTCTTCAAGCACAGTGAACAGGCTTCACCCAGGTAAAGGCATATGGGGAAGGCAGACTACAAAACAGCATGTGCCAGGTGTGTGGGTGAAAGCAGACACAGCCTACAAATAGCTGCACGCATTTCTTCCCTGGTTTCTTTGGTGTGAGCCTGATCTCCCATCTCTATGCCTCCTTCTCCTTTGCTCTAGGTTTAAAATTAGATTTGTTTTTCATCTTTTTCTTTGCTCACTCTGTTCTTTCTCATTCCTTGTGGCTGATTCTGTTCTTACCATAAGGATTTTTCTGGTTTCCTGTTCAGATATGAACTTCTTCCATTTCACCTTGAATTCTGAGTGCCATCTCCCACGTGCAGTCCTGAGTGGCACTGTCTGGACCTTCATTCTTTCTCCATTCCTTCCTTTCACCTGAGATGGGAACGAGACTCATACTCTTTCCTTCTCCACAACTTCTTTGGAAATATATTATCCAGTAAAGCCCAACTGCCTCAGATTTTCTAAATTCACCATCTAGTTTCGTGTCTCTGGCCACGTTGATCTTTCTTTCTGGCATTTCCTACTAGCTCTTTTTTCTGTCGACTTGAAATCACTCTTATTTTGTAAGATAATCTGCACATCACTTTTACTATAATGTATTATCAAGACAGGCCAGGTTAGGCTACAATATAAATAGCGTCAAAATCTATGTGACTTAACAAGACAGTAGTTTATTTCTTTTTTAAAAAAATATTTGAGGGTCCAGAGGGTTAGCTCAGTGGTTCTGGCGCCTTCCTTGCAAGCACAAGGTCCTGAGTTCAATCCCCGGTAACCACATACAATGCTGGGCATGGAGACTCACGTCCACCAGCCATCAATACCACATACCACAGTCCTGGGCGTGGTGGCTAACGCCTGTAATCCCAGCACTCGGGAGGCAGAGGCAGGAGGATTGCTGAGTTTGAGGCTTGCCTGGGCTACATAGTGAGCTCAGGGCCAGCCTGAACTACAAAGCGAGACCCTGTCTCAAAAAAAAATTTTTTTTTGAATCTTTATTGGTACATTATATATACACATCATGATCACATTCAATATTGAGAATTTGTACCAGTACATGACAGAATTTAATTCTCATTTTTTCCCATTCCCCTAGCCACCTACAACCTCCACCCCTATACACATAAGTTTTGTTTCCTTTTTTTTTATTACCATCACATTTTTTCTTTCCCTTGTTACTTACCTCCTCACCCCAAGAAGTTTATTTCTTATATTTGTAGCCTCCTCTGAGTCCATGAGACAACCTGTTGATTCCATTCCTTTTTGTGGAGGCTCAGTGTTCCAGGTTGTCTTGGCCTTGTAAGTCTCCACATTAGCCACAGGAGCTGGTTCCCACTGGGGCAGGTAAAGACTATGACCAGAGTGTATCAGGCGGTGCTCACTAGAGAAACAGTTTAAAAAGATGTATAAGTATATAAGCATTTACAAGATTAGCCTACAGTGGCCATGCACTGAGCCAGGTGAAAGGACAGAAGCACCATTGGTCTTGATGTTTTCATACACAGGTCTGGTTTCCCTCTCCATGCATTTCCATGGACTTATTCATTGTGGTCCAACAGCTAGCAGCTGCAACATTACTTAGGTGTTTGAGTCATTTAGAGTCAAATGGATGTACCTTGAGGACATACTCATACATGAAGTAAATAGGACATAGATGTATAAGTACCATATCATTTCTTTGGCATGAGAAGCTGAAAGTATAAGTGAGTTCTAAAATGTGTGATAGGTAATGTGACATAGGAAGAAAATGTTTAAAAGGAAAAGGGAAAAGAGGGGTAGGGTAAATAAAGAATGGAAAGAGAATATTTGATGGTTAAAAAGAGAAAACAAAACTTATGTATATAGGGGGTGTGGGGTTATAGGGTGGGCAGGGGAATGGGAAAAATGAGAATCAAGATATGTTATGTACAAACCCTCAATGTTGATTGCAATCATAATGTATATATAAAATGCACCAATAAATCAGTTTTTAAAAAATAGAATTTTAGACCCCACCTCAGAATTATTGACTTAGAGTATGTATTTTAAGAAGATCCTGTGTGATTAAATGCTTATTATAATTTGAGAAGCGATGTTCTACAACATTCAAGTTACTTCCCCATGTAGATTATTCTGAGTTAGGGACTGACCAAAGGTAGCTATCCTGAAGTTATTTCTGGCTGATATTTTTTATTTTGGTTGATTGACTGAAAGAATGCTTCTAATATAACATGAGCAGAATATGGTTAGTGTTTGAAGAATAATAGATTTAGAAATACTTTTTTGTCAGGATATGTTATTGCATGTAAGAATCTGTCAGAATAAGCCCCATTAATTTGTATAATTAAGAATAGAAGAATTGAAAAAGAAAGGCTTTGTTTGGGATGTTAAAGGTCTTGTCAATTAATGTAATTAGTATAATTCATTTATTATCATTTTGTATATCACTGAGCATCAGAAGTACAATAAGAGAATGGAGGTGGGAAGTTATGGCCTAGCAGGTGGCTTTTCCAGGCTTTTATGACAGGTAATGTCGTGGTAGGTTATTTTGTCAATACTCGATCTTAATATTATGGAAGACTTGACGTAGGTCCTGTGAAAGACATCAGCTGGCCTTCATGCCTCTGCATAGTATCAGCAGTAATCTTTATTCTGGATATCATGTGAACTACTGCTCTCGGCACTCGGTGTCTGTGGTGACACAGAGTGGGGCAGAGGTGTGTCACAACATGAGAGTGATGAAAAGTAGGAAGCCAGGAAGATCCAGTGAGAGAATGATTTGGTGCTGCTCAAAAATTTCTATTTCAGGCACATAAAATGACAGATTTTATCCAGAAAGTCTTATTTTATGACCTGCCTTGAAGGACCACATAGAAGGAAATCTCCCGCCATCCCTCATTATAAATAACAGAGTTCAGCATAGTAAATATTAGCGCAGTTACATAGGGGAACTTCTTTTTTTCCTCTGTGAAAAATAGCCAGAGAATTCTCCACAACGTCTTGTAGGACCTCATCCAGGTTACTGATAGAGTTGTGTATAAATGTTGTTCATTGTTTTTCATAGCAGACTCTGTCCAAGAATTATCAAATTAGGTATGATTCCAAAAATTCCTATCTTGGTTATAGTAGATATATATATCTGGGATGCTGAGACTGTGCTATTCATTTTGTTTTACTCATAGATTAGAAAACCTATTCAATATTTATTGGATAATATATTCACAAGCAAGTAGTAAACATTTAACATTATCTATCAAATTATAAAATGTGCTGATTTTATTATATTTTTGTATCCTCCTTAGCATATTTCCTAGACAAGGTATTTAACAAATATAAGACTTATATTTACAAGATTTTTTATCTTTTTTTTAGCAACCACAATAGTTTGTACATCTATTTTAACTTGCATTTTATGTATGTTATCATGCATGACATAGAGAAAACATTTATGTGCTATGAGAAAAATCAATAATTAATAGTGAAATAATTGAGTGGAGGTACTTCTGTCCTAATGTTTCATAGTCATGAGAAGCATTTCTATACTGTTTCATCAATGACAAGGTGCTGAGTATAGATGATTTTTATGAAGTCGAATTTGTCATGTTTGTATATAGTATTTTAATTACAATGCTATATTCCTATAGTTACTTCAAAAATAGTTTATGTTTTCTCTTCCCTGTTATGTGCAAGACATAAAACTTGGGTAACTTAAAAAAATAATAGGCACATTGTGTTACACTGTTGCGTGCATTTCCATATTCACAGCAGTACTCATTATAATAACTAAATCATGGAAGTGGCTTATATGTCCATAAAATAAATGGATCAAGAAAATGTGGTATATTACGTACACACACTGGATAGTTAATCAGCTGTGAAAAAGGACAAATTTGAACCATTTGCAGGAAAATGGGTGTAACTTGAGAACATAATGTTTTCTGACATAATCAGATAGGCTCAAATATCTCACAATTTATCTTATGTAAAAACACAGTATAAAGAATTTAAAGATCAAAATAAAAGATAAACAAGAGAACAGAAGGAGATGTATCTTTCATGAATACAAATGGCATTTAGAGCTGGAGGGAGGAGGAGAGAAGGAGAAATAAAAAAAGATAAATATATTAAATATACATGTTCCAGCTCCTCAAGATGGATGTATTTATTGTGTATCACAAGCCTGTATCTTGTCATTATATACCAAGTAAAAATAACTGACAGGCAACTAATATTTCAGAGGCATTTGGCTTAAGAAATAATTGCCAATAATAAGTGGATAAAAAACCAAGAGTGACCAAAATAATTTTAAAAAATTAATAGAGGTAGGGATGGAGATTTGGCTCAGTGGTTCTGGTGCCTGCCTTGCAAGTGCAATGGTCCTGAGTTCGATCCCCCATAACCACATACAATGCTGGGCGTGGTAACTAACGTCCACCAGCAATCAATGCCACATACTACAGTGCCGGGCATGGTGGCTCACGCCTATAATCCCAGCACTTAGGAGGCAGAGACAGGAGGATTGCTGAGTTCGTGGCGGCTTGCCTGGGCTACATAGTGAGCTCAGGGCCAGCCTGAAGTACAAAGCGAGACCCTGTCTCAAAACAAACAAACAAACAAAATTAATAGAGGTAAAAGATAATTACTTTCAAAGTTGAAAATTTACCAAGATAGTGTAGTAATGGCAAAAGTTACACAAACAGAAAAGGGAACAAAAGTTAACAAATAAACCCAAACATTTATGGTCAAATGGATGTTCTACAAAAGGCTCATCATAATTAAGGTGGAAAAATAATACTGTGATGTGTGAAAAGGGAGCTAGACCTCTGCCTCACACCATACACAGAAATTAACACCAAGTGAATCAGAGAAAGATGTCGGAGCTAAAAATATCTCTGGAGAAAATATAGAAGGATATTTTAGAATTTAAATAGGCAAATATTTATTCAAACAATAAAAAGCATGATTCACAAAAGAAAAAATTGATTGATTGAATCTTCCAATTTCTAAAGTTAAAAAATTTTAATTGAATTTATTTTAGGCGTTATATAGACATTAAGTAAACATTATGATCACATTCACCATTGATAATTTGTACTTGTACATGATATATCTTGATTTTCTTTTCTCATTCCCCTGCTCTCTGTTTAACCCCTCCACCCCCTCTATGCATAAGCTGTTTCTATTTTTTGCTTTTCACATTTTCTGTCCTTCTTTGCTTTCCCCTTCCCCCCTCCCTAGTTACCCTTCATCTTTGAAAATTTGCTTCCTATTTCACAATACCTATTATACCTTTTGAACCTCATTTATACCTTCAATTTCTCACACTAGAGAAACAATATAATACTTACATATGTGTGTTCCTATTTACTTCACTTGTTTAAAAGCTATCTATGGACAAACCAGTAGCCAACATCATACTAAATAATAAAAACTGAAGTCTTTCATGTTAAAATCAGAAACAAGACAAGGATGTCCATTGTGATCATTCTGTTCAATATAGTTCTGGAAAGATTAGCCATAGCAATTAGACAAGAGAAAGAAATGAAAGGTATGAAGACAGGAAAGGAAGAAGTTAACATTTCATCATTTGCTGATGACATACTCTATACAGAAGAGCCCAAACATTATGGGAAGAGACCACTAGACTTAATTGCCAGATTAAGTAGAGTAGCTGGATACAAAATCAACACTCAAAAATCATTGACCTTTGTGTACATGAATAACAGTTTTGCTGAGAGGATAACAGGGGAAACAATTTTTTTTAAATAGCATCAAAAATGAAATATTTAGAAATCAGTCTAACAAAGGAATTAACAGACCTCTACTTTGAAAACTACAGCACTCTGAAAAAAGCAATCAAAGAGGGTATCAAAGTATAGAAAGACATCCCTTGTTCCTGAGTAGGAAGAACCAATATTGTCAAAATGGCTATCCTTCCAAAACTGCTATATAGATTCAATGCAATTCCAATTTAAATCCCAACAGTATATTTCACAGAACTAGAGAAAATAACTCAAAAAAATCATCTGAAACCACAGGAGACCTAGAGTAGCAAAAGCAATTCCAGAAAGCAATTCTTAACAAGACATGGCATGGAGTATCACAATTCCCAGCTTGAAATTATACCATAAAGCCACTGTGATAAAAAAGAAACAAAAACAAAACAAAATAAAACAAAACACAAACAGCACAGTGCTGGCAAAGAAACAGACCTGAGGATCAACGGGAACAGATTAGAAGATGCAGAAGCAGTTCCTGACATACTCAGCCACCTCATTGTTGGCAAAGAAGCCAAACACTTTCACTGGAGAAAAGATAGTCTCTTCAATAAGTAGTGGTGGAAAAACTGGGTTTCAACTTGCTAAAGATTAAAACTAGACATATCTTTTACTATGCACTAAACTAAAGTTGAAGTGTATTAAAGATCTAAATATTAAAACAAACACTAAACATGCTAGAAAATAGGTTAGGTAGAACTCTTGAAGATACTGATGTAAGAAAATACTTTATGAACAAGACTCCAGTAGTACAGGAGCTAGCAGAATCAACAACTGGGATCTCATCTTATTAAAAAGCTTCGCACAGAGGAGGAGGATTGCTGTGAGTCTGAGGCCAGCCTGGGCAACATAGTGAGTTCAGGGCCAGCCTGCATTACAAGATGAGACCCTGTCTTAAAAAACTTAAAAAAAAAATATCTGAACCATAAGAGAAATCAACAGAGAGAATTTTTTCTAAACAGATGTCCCTCAGATGATGGACTACTATCTAGAATGTATAAAGAACTTAAAAAATCAGACCCCCCCCCCAAAGTTAAAGACCCCATTTGAATTCCTAAGCTTTTGTGCTTCCAAAAATGCCATTAGGAAAATGAAAAGGCAAATCAGGCAATAGGAAAATTGGATACCTGAGAAAGGGTGGGTATTCGAATAGCCAAGCATCTCTTACTTCTCAATAACAAAAAGGCAAAGGACCCAACTAAAAATGGGTAAAACATTTCACCAAAGAAGATATGTAATGGTCAATTAGCACATGAAATGCTCAACATCACTATTCAGCAGGGAAATGCAAATCAAAACCACAATGACACTATTTCATATCCATTGGGATGGCAAGGTTCAAAAAGACTGATAATAAATTGTGTTGGCAAGGATGTGCAGAACTGGCAAACCTCTTATATTGCTAGTGAGAATATAAAATAACATAGCCAATTTGAAAGACAATTTGGCACATTATTTAAAAGTTAAACATAAACTTGCCATACATTCTAGCAAATCATACATTCATATCTGTGGAAGATAAATGACAGAATATATCCATTATAAAATTGCACATAAATATTCATTTTATTATTGTAATAGCTCAGAAGTGCATGATTAATTTATGTAACTCTTAAGCGAAGTAAAATCTATAGACCCACTAAATAGATTACTGGTTGCTTGGGTCATGAGGCATGAGATGAAGCCAGGGGTTATCAGCTAATAGGCATTAAATGTGTTATTTAAGTGATAAAGATATTCTAAAATTAGGTTATAATGCTGGTTGTACAACTTAACAAAATCACTAAAAGTCAAAGTGGGTGAATTATATACTAAGTAAATCATTTTTCCACAAATTTTTAAAAAATAAGTAAATTGTTCAAAAAAGCCTAAGTTTGTGTATAATCTTGATAACCACTTAGGTTTTTTTTTTTTTTTTTTTGCTTTTTGAGACAGGGTCCCGCTTTGTAGTTCAGGCTGGCCCTGAGCTCACTATGGTGCCCAGGCAAGCTGCCGTGAACTCAGCAATTCTCCTGTCTCTGCCTCCCGAGTGCTGGGATTACAGGTGTGAGCCACCACATCCAGCATTGTGGTATGCGGTGTTGATTGCTGGTGGACGTTAGTCACCACACCCAGCATTGTATGTGGTTACCAGGGATCGAACTCAGGTCCTTGTGCTTGCGAGGCAGGCGCCGGAACCACTGAGCTAACCCTCCGGCCCACCACTTAGGTTTTTAAGTTAACTTTATTGATATATTGTACATATACATTATGATCACACTCATCATTGAAAATTTATACCTGTACATGATATATCTTAGTTCTTGTTTATTCCATTCCCCTTCCTTCCTTATTTACAAAAACTTTGTTTTCATTTTTTCCTTCTTTTCTCATATTTTTTCCTTTCCACTTAGGTTTACTGTTACTATGATTTTCATATAATTTTAGTGTTCCTCATCCAGATGGTACCCACTTTCAGTCAGAAGACATCTCCACTCACCAACAAACTACTTCTTTGTATGAAGATTGTAGGGTTGGATACGGAGCAGATTTTATCCAAAGAAGCTAGAGAATAAATAGGACTTCCTTACATGCACTTGATTATCATGTTCCAATGTCTAGCAATATCCTTGTCCCCTAATTTGTTCTTATTCCTTTTTCAGAGTTCAGTTTAAACCATTCATCCTCAAGGAATTCTGACTTCTAGATTATGTACCCTGCCCATTTTTGTGTTCGTAATATGGCTCTTTGTGTACCAACTTCCTGCTGGCCAAATCTTTCCTTTGTTATAAGCATGCCATCATGGTACTTTGCTTATCGCACAGTATTTCAATATGTTTAGGAAGTGGTGAAATGATAACTGCATGTGACTTAATTAAGAATATATACTTTTATGTTTTACCAATAACACTCTTACTGCATGGCTTGGAAATAAGCAATTTTGGCAAAGTTCACCAATGATTCTAGGTATTAGAGTGTAACACCATGTTTTTGACAGAAGGCATATACTACATGAAGATATGTATACTACATATTAAATTTGAATATTTGACATGAATTTTCACTGAAAGTGAAATTCATCAGCATATGTGTATGTGTGGCTTTTTCAATCACCTTTGAGTGGCATATATTTTTAATTATAAGGATATTCTTATTTAAACAACAAAATTATCAAATGTCAGTTCTTCCCAACTTGTTCTATACAATCAGTGAACTCCCAATAAAAATCTCAGCAAATTGTTTTGTGGACACTGACAAACTGATTTTGAAGTTTATATGAAAAGACAGAAAACCAAAATAATCACATAACATTGACAGAGAGTAAAGTTACAGAAATAACACTATGCAACTTCAAGACTTAATGTAAAGCTGCAACAGTTGAGAAAGTAGGTATTGTTGAAAGAATAAACAAATCAGTGGAACACAATAGAGATCCCATAAACACAGTCAAATAGATAGGGTTGACTAATTTTCGAAGAGGAGCCAAGACAATACAATAGAGCAAAAATAGAATTTTAAACAAAATGTTCTAGAACAATTGGAAAATATAATGTGTAGTATAAGTAATTAATATACTATAATGACATAATAAATATAAAATATAATAAAACCTATATATAAGTTCAGAGAGAGGAATCTAGGTACAAACCTTATGCTCCTCAGAAAAATCAATTCAAATGTGTTTCTTATATCTAAAGTCCAAAATTTAAAAATGAAAATATGAAGCACCTAGAAAATAACATGGGAGAATACCTCCAATACTTTTTAGGTACAGTGTCAAAAGCATGACCACAAAAGAAATAATTAATAAACCAGACATCAAACTAAAATTAAACTGCTCTGTGCAAGACAATAAATAAGAAGATCAATTAATTGTAAAGTCACAGACTAGAGAAAATATTTGCAAAATCATCTGCTGGAGGACTGTTAGTCAGAAGAGGCAAATTTTCAAACTCCACACTACATAAACAAACAACCCGATTTAAACATGGGCCAAAGACTTGCAAACACATCAATAAAGATGTAAAGATGGAAAATACACATATGAAAAGATGTTCCATATTATATGTCATCAAGGGATATCACTAAGACAATAATACGGCAGTATATACCTATCAGACTAGCCAAAATCCAAAACATTAACAACAATTGATCCTGACATTAGAACTCTCCTTCAGTACTTGCGAAAATGAAAGATGGTTTAGCCATTTTGGAAGATAATTTGGCAGTTTCTTATACTACTGAACATTCTTTTACCAAGTCATCTGGTATTTAAACTCCCTCATATTTACCCAAAGAAGGTGAAAATTTAACAGCTTTACTCATAAATTTCCAAAGTTGGAAGCAACCAAGATATGCTTCTGTGGGTGAATGGATAAGTAAACTCTGGCACATCTAAAGTGTGGATATCATTTAACACTAAAAAAAGATTGATTGGCTGTTAAGCCTTGTAAAGATACAGCAGAAAAGAAACTGATCTGAAAGTTAAACAGACTGTATGTTATACAATTGCAGTTTTGTGACACTGTGGAAAGTGCAAAACCATGGAAACATCTCAAAGATTAGTAGATACTAAATGTTAGGGTTGGGGGAAACAAAGGAGGACCAGGCCTTTGTTCTCCTTCCCTGTTGTGGGTTATTCTGGCTTTTTGATCTGTCCATATAAACTCTGGAATCAGTTTGTCAGGGTCCACGAAATAATTTACTTGCTGGGATTTTGATTTTGACTCCACTGATTCTATCAGTCAAATTGGGAAGAACTGATATTTTGACAATATTGAGTGTCCTCATCCCTTTAACATGGACTCTCTCTCCATTTACTTAGTCCTTTGATTTAATAAATCAGTTTTTATAGTTTTATTCATATGGATTTCAGACACATTTTATTGTATTAATCTCATTTTATTCTGGGGGTAATATTTGAAGTCATATTGCATTTTCAATTTCAAATGCCATTTAGTGCTGGTGCATAGGGAGGTGGTTTACTTTGTGTATTTATCCTGTATTCTACAACCTTGCTGTAATCACTTAGAATTGGTTTTAGGCAGTTGTTTTTTTCAATTCTTTCAGATTTTCTACATTAATGATATAATCACCCCCAAAGACAGCTTTATTTCTTCCTTAGTAATCTGTTTACCCTTTCTTATTTTGTCTTACTACATTCTTAGATGTTCATATACAATGTTTAAGAGCAGATAAAGAGGACTTCACTGCTGTTAATGGAAAAGCCTTAAGTTTGTAAGTATAATGTATAATGTTAAATTTGGAGTTTCTTTTGATATACTTTATCAAATTGAGGAAGTTCACATTCATGTTTGTTTTACTAAGAGGTTTTGAAAAAAATCTTGAATAGTACTAGACATTATCAAATGCATATGTGATATGATTTTTTTCTTTTGAACTTGATGTGAGTCTATTGTTAATTGGTTTTCAAATGTTGAACAATTCTTGCATGCATATGATAAATCCCATTTGACTGTGCTATATAAAACTGCATATGGAGAGTTATACCTGTTTTCTAATACTTTGTTGAGGATTTGTATGTATTCATCAGATATACTAGTCTCTTTTTTTCTATAACTTCTGTTATGTTATAATATGCCTATCCTTATGCACATACCAGGTTGTCTTAATTGTGGTTTTACAGATAGTCTGGAGATAAAAATTTTGAGGTAGAAAGTTAAGTGTTTTCACTATACTCTTCTGTTCCAAATTATTTTTGATATTTTAGGTATTTTGCAGTTCTTTACACTATGTGGGTTTATCTTGCCAATTCCTGTTAAAAACAAAAAATGAAACAAAACAAGATGGCCTCTTGGAATGTTGATAGATATTGTGTTGAATCTATAGATCAGTTTGGGGAGAGTTATTACTCTAACATTATTTATAATTATTACAATTAATGTGCATGGTACATTTTTTAATCACTTAGATATTTATTTTTCTTATCAATGTCTCTAATTTATGTACATGTCTTCTACTTCTAACAAATTCTTATGTATTGTATATTCTTTTTTTTTTTTTTTTTTGCTTTTTGAGACAGGGTCTCACATTGTAGTTCAGGCTGGCCCTGAACTCACTATGGTGCCCAGGCAAGCCGCCGCGAACTCAGCAATCCTCCTGTCTCTGCCTCCCGAGTGCTGGGATGACAGGCGTGAGCCACCACGTCCGGCATTGTGGTATGCGGTGTTGACTGTTGGTGGGCGTGTCTCCACACCCAGCATTATATGTGGTTACCGGGGATCGAACTCAGGACCTTGCGCTTGTGAGGCAGGTGCCGGAACCACTGAGCTAACCCTCCAGCCCCTATTGTATATTCTTTGATCTTAGTTGATATATTGAGGTCTATCATGCCTTTAAACTATACATCTAGATATTAACAGTGATTATGTCTGATAATATAAAAATGAGCTTAATTTCATTTTTAAAATTTGCTCATATTTTTCTATTTCCAAAAGGTTTACAGTTACCTTTTTTTTTTTTTTTTTTTTTTTTTTTTTTTTTTTTTTTTTTG
>PVIC010018213.1:0-31844 GCA_004025085.1 Thryonomys swinderianus
CCCCTTCCCTTCCCTTCCCTTCCCTTTTTCCTTTCATTTTCTTCATTTGTTTGTATGTAGAATTACTGTACAGGTCAACTTTCAATGGCCACCTGCAGATATGGAAGAGTATAAAAAGGTCACCTATCCAGTGGGGATACAAAAAGTCTACTCAAAAGTTGAAGATCTGGAGATCATAGCAGAGTCTGACTCTGTGTGTGACTCTGTATTAGTAAGCCAACAGTTTTGTTCCAAAAATCTAAAAAATCTGGATTGTGGAGGCTGAAAAGTCTGTACTGCAAATCTGAAGATGAATTAATTGTAGGCAATGGTGAGAATTGGAACTCCTACAGGGAAACGGAAGGGAAATTTCCTTCTTTCCTTCCTTTACTCCATTCAGCCTACAAGTCCATTGGTAGATGCTCCCCACACCTAGTATGCGTCTCCACTCTTCAGTATGTCCAAATTCCAGACACACCTAGAACTATGCTGAACCAATCAGAGAGGCATTCCTTACTCAGAATTTACACTATATTTAACTATCAAATGTTTCCTTCTATTCTCTTTCCATTTTTTTTCCTTGGTACCACTGGTGAAAATAGTACACACTATACACTGAAAATAAATTAATCCTTAAAATATATCAAAAGTTAAAGGTCTATATTTATTTTTAAAAATTAATTTATTAGTACATTATATATACACATCACAATTATGCTCAACACTGAGAATCTGTACCAGTGTATATGACTTAATTCTTACTTTTCCCCTTTCCCTATGCACCCTACAATGCTTGCCCCTATATACACAAGCTTTGTTTCCTTTTTTAAAGATCAATTTTTTCTTTATCCTCCTTACTTACCCTTTCCCTTTGAATATTTACTATTTCTCAATATCAAACATACATTCTAGAACTCATAATTTACCGGAGAAAACACACGCTATTTATAAATCTGTGTCCTATTTATTCACTTATGAGTATATCTTTAAGGTATTCCCATTAGAGTATAAATGATTCAACCCCATAATTTTTATGGCAGAGTAATACTCCATTTTATTAAAACATACAAACAAAAAAACCAAACACCTCTTCTTTTTCCAGTCTAGAGTTGATGGGCATTTGGGTCGTTTTCAAGATTTAGCTATGATGAACTGAGCTGTATAAACACTGGTGCACATAAAATATTATGTGAAAACTATATTCTTTTATACCAATTTGTGTTATTCAAGAAATTAAAAGTTACATTTATAAAAGTGATTTGATATTCAGCATATATTAAATGTTGACTCTGGATATAAGATATACAGAGTGACAATAACAGATTTTCTTCCAAGGGGCAAAGGACAAGTTCTACTTATAAATGAGTGGATTTTAGTAGAGAAAAACATTACTCTGAGTTTTATTCCATAGTTTTGAACTCTAATATCAGGAAGTATGGAAATCTGTTAAACCTTATTATTATTTATCATAGTAGTATTGTGTTAGTATTGTCAGTATTATTGTATTAAGTAGAAATTTAGTTTTTTTTTTTTTTGTTTGTTTTTTGTTTTTGCTTTTTGAGACAGGGTCTCGCTTTGTAGTTCAAGCTGGCCCTGAGCTCACTATGGTGCCCAGGCAAGCCGCCGTGAACTCAGCAATCCTTCTGTCTCTGCCTCCTGAGTGCTGGGATTACAGGCGTGAGCCACCACGTCCGGCATTGGCATTGTGGTATGCGGTGTTGATGGTTGGTGGGCGTGTCTCCACGCCCAGCATTATATGTGGTTACCGGGGATTGAACTCAGGACCTTGCGCTTGGGAGGCAGGCGCCGGAAGCACTGAGCTAACCCTCCGGCCCGTAGTTATTTATCTTTTAAATAGAGAACAAAGCATAGATTTTAAAATGAAGTGGGATTGGTCAAACTTAAAAAGACAACGGAATGTAGCATGGCTTGAGTGTTAACTCATGGCATATAGATCATTAAGATCAGAAATGTAAAACTGAATCTGGAGAATATGATTAGAATTAAGAGGACAGTCAGAATTCTACCCAAGAAAGAAACTCTATAGGCAAAATGGAATGTACCAAGTAAACAAACCCTGTCCACACCCACAGAGGGGTTGAATAGCTTCTTATTCCTTTGACCTGTGCATCAGAAAGGCTGAGTTCAAATCGGGTGTTTTAAAGCCTCAGGACTGCCTATGATAGGTGGCCACTCGACAATGAGCAAACATCCGTGCTCTTCTTATCCATAAAAGATCAGTTTAAAAAGCCCACACTTTTGCCCTGTTTTGGGTCCTTCTCAACTGCCAGCGATTTCCTCTTATATTCCAAAGGAGGGGGGAAAAAGACATTCCTCTTAATGCCCTTATCTGTCTGAGATTACATTCTTTAACTTTGTGAGATAGCAGCTCCATTTGGATTGAAACATCATTCTCATTTAACCGAGGATTCAGGACTAATGGTGTGTTTGATTAAGAAGCTGAAATTGAGGAGTGAACTTTTGTTAAAAAAACACACAAACAAATAAAAATGATTCTGCTGGCTACTCAAAGGGATTTAAAAAATAATAATGGTGGTTTATTTGTTCTTAATGTGACTAAAGCATGCCAAAAGTATTTTTCTACAACTGAGAAAAGTCTACTGATTTTCTTAGATGGCTAAAGATCAATCAGGGAAAGGGATGCATGCTGAGAGCTGGAAAGGTTACAGTGGTTTTGTTTTGCTTTGCTTTGGTTTGGTTTGGTTTGGTTTGGTTTGCTGTGTTGTAGATTTTCCTCTTTGACTTTGAGCAATGTAAGTGGGCCAAGGCCACATTTTTCTTCTCCTGATTGAAGGTAACAAAGTAAGTACAATTTTGAGTTACTATTTGTGATCAACTGAAAATTACTCATGCAGAAGAAATGATCAGTACTGGGTAAAATAAGATTATAGTCAGTGGGGCACTTTCAGCTTTCACTTCTTAAGACCTTTGCGTCAAGCATGACTTCAAAAGACCAAAATGAAAAGTAAAAGAGAAAGGGAAGTTCAGTGGCCTCAATTTATTTCATTAACGTGCTTACCATACAACAAAATAAGTGTAAATGAGTGCTAAATGTTATTTGTAAATAATTTAGATCTTGTTTTTGTGCTATTTTGTCTATTAATGTCATTATGTGAGTTAACAAGATCAGGTCATAGAGTCTTGATGAACAAGGTACTGATGTGTGTGTGTGTGTGTGTGTGTGTGTGTGTGTGTGTGTGAGGAGAGAGAAAGAGAGAGTTAAAAAAATCGAAAATAAACACATGGGTCTTTTCATTTCTGATAGAAGTCAGACACACATTTTTGTATTTCACTAGAGATATTTGAAATTTTTAGCACTTTTATATAAAAAGATCCAGACATGGGAACCATTCTTTTGGGAATTGATTGTTCAACACTGAATTACAAACTCTATATAATAAAATTCAGTATCTAGTGTTTAGATTGACTTGATACTTCTAGTTCTTTAAAGTGTACAAAATACTTGTAATTACATCAATATACATGAATGTTTACAATATCCAAATGTTTGCAAAGCAAAATATTCTGTTACCAGGAACCTTAATTGTCTTCATAAGTTTTTACATTACTAAAACATTAAACCTTGGTAAAAACTGAAAACAAGCCAAATTACTTGCTGAATCACTAAACACACTAAATTATAAGGAAAGTAATTCTAATTTTCAAGTCATCATTAATTTAAATGTCTATACTGTTTCCAGGTCTTATTTAAGCCCTTCTCATAATTATCTGAGTGTTCGCTTACCTCATAAATGTACTGTCATCAGTCATCCAATTGAAGTGAGAAAAGTTAGCATAATTGCAGGTGAAACTTGCTCTTCTTTTTTACGTGTCATGAATCCTAAATTTAATGAATCACAGTAACATGGATTTTACTTTTCAGTAGTTTTCAGTGGAAAGTCTATGTCAAGATACATCTCAGGGCCAGAGATTTAGCTCTGTGGTCTGGCACCTGCCTAGCAAACCCAAGGTCCCTGGTTCTGATCCTGGTAACCACATACAACAATACTGGGTGTGATGACTCATTCCACCAGCAATCAGTTCCACACACCACAGTGCTGGGAATGGTGGCTCACGACTGTAATCCTAGCACTGGGAGGCAGAAGCAGGAGGATTGCTGAGTTCAAAGCTTGCCTGGGCTACATAATGAGCTCAGGACCAGCCTGACTACAAAGCAAGACTCTGTCAAAAAAACAAGGTTCCTGGTTGTTCTAATGACACAGAATCTCTTATTTTCATGTACTATTTTATGGAGATAGAAAAGTAAATCTATAATGTAGATTACTGTAAATAGCACCTGCAATTTCATGTTGCAAGCTCGATTCAATATGCAACCAAACATTACTATGACTCAAGAAATTGTTTTAAATCTGTTCCCAAGGTTATGAGTTAATGTAGAGTGAAATTTGAAATTGTTAGCAAATAGGATATGACAAAGAATGAGGCTCATATATTTTATTTTATCAATTTCTTAATTATAAGGTTTTTGGACAAGGTTATTTTTGGTATTCTTTATGTGCATTTAGGAGATAAATTTTATTACTTTATGTATCTCTAGAAAGATGGCAAAGTAAATGAAAACTGGTGTTAATAAACAAAATTCATACTAAATGTCAGTAGGTCTTCACTAGAGTAGGCAAAAAGGACACATTGCAGCGTTTACAGTGGTCAGCAATATCTTCTAACTCAATCCATGTGCTTTGCAGAAAAAGTAAAAATTTCTGTTTTTCTCAGCTTCATTCTTTCCCAGTATGTTTAACTTTTTCAAGACAAATACTTTATTAAAAATAAAAAAGGAAAACTATTTTTAAAATGTCTTTTCTAAATGAAGGTACTTTTTGGTTTGCCATTGGTTGGAAAATATCTTGGGTCTGTACCATTTTCTTCTATGAAGTTCAATTTTCTTTCTCTGGAAAAGATTTTATTGAACCCTTTCATAAATTGTACATACAGGTTAGCAATACTACGTAGATAAGTTCAAACAGAATGCCATGAACTGCTTATATAAAGCACTTCCTAAAACTACAGAGGCACAAACACAAAGGACACCTGCTAAACATTAAATGTACAACATGCCACATAGGGTATGATTTTTACCAGTAATGTCTTTGTGACCCACAGATTTCTCAAAAATTACTCTGAAGGAAATTTAACTTTGAATATATCCATTTGTCTTCATTATTTTCAATTTATTTTGAATGTTTACAAATTCACAGCCTAAAACATTTCTTAAAATTATTTCCTAAAAGCTGACTTCACAATTGCTATTTCAAGGGTAATAAATGAAAAAACAAAACAAAACAAAACAGTTTTTAGAGTATTAAGTTTAATGAACAAAAGCACTAGCTTATTTTAGATCCTCAGAATGCTGAACAGCACAATGGATAAAGTATTTATGGTGTACATCTGCAAAATACTTCTTTGGCTTACTAATTTGTCAAATATATATGATAATTTGTCATGTATAATACAAACTTTATATATCTACATCATCTGAATCGATATACCCTGATTCCTGGCATTTTCTACCTAATGTAATTCATGTACACAACTCTCTCCATAGGCACCGTGGGCATTTGAACATTCTACATTCAAATTCCCTTTCCAATGAATCTTGTTATGCGTTAGAATACACAATTTTTTCTTACATTGTAACTGTAATTTATTCATCTCATGTGATTTCTTTATAACACTTTTTCCTTGATTTGCAGAAAACTCTTCAAAAGTAGACCATCAGTCACTGAACATGCTCCTGAAGAAATGACCTTCATGTCTGTATTTTGTTCAACATAATTTCTCTCTGCTGAGAAAAATTATTTCACGTAACATTAGTTTTATCTCACTTCTTGCCCCAAGTTATGGCTGTGAAACTAAAATCAGTGATAGCAAGTATAAATAAATGTATATTTACATATAAAACACACATGCATATATACACACACACATATATATGTGTATATTATCATATATATTATATACATATATATACATGCATATATACATATGCATATTATCCTGAGTTACTAGTCTATTCATTACTTAACTTGTTGCTATTTTATTAACTCTCTAGATTAGTAGACAAAATGAAGAATATATAATGTAATAACTATAAAATATTTTAGACATGAATTTTTCCTATAGATATATTTAAGATTTTGAATACCTCCAATAATCTAGTTAATGACTTTAGTTAAATAGCAATTTATAAAAAATAATATTATGGATGGTAAAAGTGATGCTAGAACAGCATTTTTATTAATATCATTTTAAATTTTTCCACAACGAGAATACATTTCTGAGTAGAAATTGACACAAAACTAGGATAGATTTCTCCCAGTGACGGCTTTGAGATCTAGAAATTTCTCAAAAATGACTCAGAACTTCTGAGATGATTGACTTGACATATCAGTACGCCTTTATTATTTTCAACTGACTTTATTGTTATCCAAAGCTATGGTTTTAATCAGGATTGGCTGGATTATTCTGTGATACTCAAGATCCTAAATCATATTTTAAACACAACCAAGTTTCAGTGTCCAATCACATTATAAATCTGAGCGAGGTTTGATCAGTAATTCTCCACCGTAGAGTCACTTTGGAAACTTAGCTGAAGGAGACCTCCCATTGGGAAAGCAGAGCACCAAAGGTAGACCTCTTCACTCTCACAGGTCATGACTGGAAGGCTGAAGACTCTAAAATCATCCATTTCATGACCAAGGATAGAAAGTCAACTATATCATTACTCAGTCACAGACACTTGATGCTATGTAGTTGAAAATAGGCAGAAAGTGGCAAGCCTCCTGTTTTTAGAACCTGCAAATCAAACATAAGGGAGAGCAAAAGATGAGTCTTTTCGAACATGCCAAGTTATTCTCTCTCATATGTGCATATTCTATTTGTCACAAAGGTTTAGTAAAAATTTTGAGCATGCCACAAATGATTTTAATTTAAAATATTAAATGAGATGGCTGAGGTGGTACATACATGTAGTCCCACCATTCAGGAGGCAGAGCCAGGATGATTGCAAATTCAAGGTCACCCTGGACTACAGTGTGACCCACACAAAAACATCCGGTCTCAGAAAAAGATGATCACATTTCCAGGTTACTTCATGAAACTTCCTCATTTTTACAGTCATACAATATGCAGTGGTATAATTAGCATTTATAATTTTAGTAATAACTCATTGATTTATCTTTGCTTCAAATATATGTATTTTGTTAAATTACATTTGCTATTTCTGAATTATATAGTTTACCTTGTTTCTAGGTATTCAATCTGAAGTGTTTAATATTTAACCAACAGTCCTGTTAATGTTGGAAAATAAAGCATATTAGTACACTGGTAGAGGTTTGAAAGAATCATCAGTACCCTAAGTACAAAATGTCCTCACAGTCTGTGTCCTTTTATAAAACATCATGCACTATGCTTCTTCTTTGTGATAGATTCCGATTGGAGTTAGAAAAAGGGAATGGAAAGTAAATGATCAAGACCGGATATATATTCGCTACTGGCAATGTATTATATATCACAAACATGCTAAGATAAAAGGGCAGAGAAAAATATGTTAAATATAAAAACCTAGGATGGTCATTTGACATTTAAAGTTTGGGAGTTTCATCTACTGTATCTATGTTACTTCTCAACAACACAGTCACACCGCATTATATTCATTCATATAAACTATACATAATTTTCTCAATTTTAATGGAAAGCAATCTATGGAGTTAATGAGAATACTCGAGCCAACACTCAAATGCCTGTTGAGCATAGAGTACTGTGATATGTGTCGAAAGTACTAGGCCCTGCTTGATAAATGCAATACAGTTGAAAAGATAAAGCATTTAAACATGCATTTGTTTTGTTGTTTTATGGCTCCGGAGAATTCCTTGTCAGAACTGCATAATAAAATAGAGTTATGTTTGCAGATATAGGTAGATCTCTCTCATCTGTGCATAGGTTTGGGGTTATGCATTCTTCTAAAAGCAAATTATTTAAAACCACATACATTTCAGTTGAAATATTTAGTATGATTTGAAGCAGTAGAATAAGTAATCATCTGATATATATTTTGCTTGAATTAAAGCTGGAGTCATCTGAGCAAATTTATATTATGGAATGGCACAAAGATGCTCTTTGTGTGCTGGGAACTAGAGAAAGTTAGCTGGGAATTAAAAATTCAGCATGCTATGACATGCAAATGAATAACCACATGTGATAAGTAGATATTTTCCTGCATTTATGGTTTAGCAGAAGAAGAGACAAAACCTTAACTCATTATGTGTGGATGAACTGATAACAATCAGTGTTGGAAGTGAGCTGGTTTAAAGCCAGTTCATAGAATACAACCCCCGATTTGCCATTTGCAGTTTGTGCTATTTATCAAAAGTTTTGTTTCCAGTTGCAAAGCTCTTGTATAAAAGAAAGCTATAGCTTGCCCACTTCTAAATCTAATCCTGCAAAGTAATATACTTTCCAAAGACTTAACTGTTTTACATATTTATGAATTTCTCCCCAGGCCCCCTAAGGGATTCATTTCTCTATTGTGTCATAAGACACCACAGTGTATGCTCAGCTTATTTTTTTCATCAAATATTGTTCTACAGCTGCACAGTGTTTTCTATCTGGAGTTGTCTAGAGCAAACTGAGGATTTAGGGTTGACCCAGCCTGCTCAGTGTGCGAGATTCATGCCTGCAAGCGCCAGGACACTATCAGACTTATCACTGCATTTCTATGTCATATCAGCAAGCTCATCTGCAGAAATAGCATTCTGACTGAGTAACCCTGAGGTAGACAAAGCTTAATTCTCCATTTCAGAATCTTCCAGGGATGGAAAACTGATTCAGCTGGAAGGCATCTGCCCTGTCAGTACCCTATTATCCTAACACAGTGTTTACTTTGTTACTGGTTTCAGTTATCCTTACACAGTTTGATAATGATTTTTGAAGCTGGCCTGCTGTATAACTGAACACTGATTCACAGTGTGGTTATGATTGGTTTAACACGATGCCTATGGATTTTCATCTATTATTCTCTCTTGTTACTTTATTCTTTTCATTTGAGCAAATACATTAAGAAAGTGTCACTGGAAGAAAAGTTGAAAAGTTCTACATTAGATACTCTAAAGCCTTTACCAATTATAAATTTCTAAAATAATTAATTTAAAGCGTATACAAGCACAGATGTGTATACACACATTCTGAAGAAAAGGAGTGCTATGTACTCATATAAATGTCAGTAACACATGACACAATCATATTAAAAGTTATACTAAACTTTGAACTTCCTTGTGGATGTAATGATGAAATTCAGCAATTATTTACTACTTAATATATCAATGTATTTATAAGATATTTATGGAACCTTATCATTAGTTTTTATAAGAGAAAATACTTATTTCCTACATATTTTTATAGCTTCATATGGCATTTTGAAAAGTTCAAGAAAGAAAATGAGTGATAGTGTATAAGATAAAGCATAAAGTAAAATAAAATTTCAGTAAGTCCAATCTTATTTTTTTGTTAAATTGAACTCTTTATTGGTACATTTTATATACATCTTGCAATCACACCCAGCATTGGGAATTTGTACCAGTTTATGACACGTGTTAATTCTCATTTCTACACATATAGCTACCCACCCTACAATCCCCCACATATATATACATATATACATATATATACATATGTGTATATATATACACATATGTATATGTATATCTATCATCTCTCTATATAGGTATATATAGATATATATAGATATATACAACATATATATATATATATATATATATATATATATACCTATATATATATACACACCTATATATATATACACCTATATACATGTATATACGTATATACATGTATATATACACCTATATATACATATATATACATATATATGTACATATACATATATATATATATATACACACACCTATATACCTATATATATATTTTTTTCTTGTCCAATCTTAAATTTTAAACTAAGGTGTTCTACATAAATCTAAAAAAATATGATATAATTTCATTACCAAAATATTAGCATCAAGATAACATCATGTTAAAACAAATGTACTCAATTCTTACTATATTTATTACTTATCTGTTCATTATATAAATATTTCTTATTACTCCATAACATATACATCCTATGGCAAACTGCTTTGTGTAAACTAAGATAAATAACATCAAATCTGTGAATCCATTGATGTCCTCTTTATTCATCTTATCTTGGGGTTTTATTTTTCTTTAGATGAAATTTATTCATTGTAAATTGTTTTAAAATATGTTCAGGTCCAGATGTAGTATTGGGATTCATCTTTACTTTTGTCCTTTGTTTAAATTGCATGTGTTGGCAGACACCTTCATGATGAACATGAAAATTATGCTACATAGTATAATAAAAAATATTCCAAAATATGCATATATTAAGATATAGAGATAAATTTTCTTTCTAGTTTGATTTATATTTTAGTGAGTTAATTCTACAATAATGTATATCTATGTATACATACATATATAATCATGCATTAATAATAAATTAAAAAAATTATGTCATCCATATTCGAGTTTGTTTATTCATATGTGTACATTGTCTTAGATGGCTTCCACATCCTCCATTCTGGCCTCAGTGTCTGTCTCACAGCATTCTATCCTATTTGTATGTCTTTTCTTACGAAAAGACAACCAATACAGTGGTAAGCACTTCACTCATGTGAATCCTTGTGGCCAAACCTTTCTCCACGTGCTTTCACTTCTCTCACTCTCCTGGCAGATGAAAGAAGCAATGGCCCTTTAAGAAACCAGAGCGAGGCTCAGAGGCAGGTGATGCCGATGAGGCAGATGACGCAGACCAATCATACCTTGCTAAATGTTACTTCCACCCTTGAGCCTAATCACGCCTCGCCGCCAGCCCTGCTCCCGCCCTCTCATTCAATCACACACCAAGCCACCCTATTTAAATGCCTACAATTTCCATAATAAACGGGAGAAGTTTCTCAATCAACGCAGAGTCTGGGAATTGTGATTTTGTGTCCCTGCTCACCCTCCCGAGGTCGCTGGATGACAGAGCCCATATAGTACCTGGCCAGACCGGATGGTAAATCTTGGTACCAAACTGAATTGGACAGGACCAAAAGTGTTGGCCTTATGGGGAAATTAGCCCACACCAGTCTGATAGCATATCATCCAAAGTAATGATATTGATAAAGAAAAAATAATGTTGTGTTTATGGCTACTGGTGTCAGGATTTCAAACTTTCTTTTGGGGAAGCTCAATTCAGGTTACTCTGTATGAGTAGAAACATGTACATGTTTATAAATATATATGCACATTTGCCCATTTGTACATATTCATGGATGCCATATATTTTAATTTATGTTCCTTTACTGGTACATAAGGTTATCTATGCATTCATACATTGCATATAAATGCAAAATATGTCATGGGAATATGTATATATGGCATTGCTCTTTATTAATCGCATTATTAAATCATTTTTTAATCTGTTAATTAAAACTAAATAACATACTTTTATCAAGCATTACAGTACATGAAGTAATAAATAAAGATAAAAATCACATATGGTGGTCCACTTATGTAATCTTGTATACACAAGATTCAGCTGAAAGATTTCAAGTTTAAGGCCAGCCTGGGCTGTAGAACAACACTCTGCCTTAAATAGATGATAGATAGATAGATAGATAGATAGATAGATAGATAGATAGATAGATAGATAGATAGATAGATAGGGAGAGAGAGATAGATAGATAGATAGATGATAGATACAGATAAAAAAAATTAAAAACAACAACCAAAAAAACAGTGTTCAGTTCAGTAGATCAGGGTTATAATCATCTTCTAACCAGATCTTAAATTTATTACAATAAGAAACTATTTTAACCGGGCGTGGTGGCTCACACCTGTAATCCCAGCACTCGGGAGGCAGAGACAGTAGGATTGCTGAGTTCAAGGCTTGCCTGGGCTACATAGTGAGCTCAGAGCCAGCCTGAACTACAAAGCGAGACCCTGTCTCAAAAAAAAAAAAAAAAAAGAACCTATTTTAATGGAATTTGAATGAAATGTCATAGTTTATTATAAATTTTTCAAATTATGAAGACTGTCAGCTGTTGCAAAAATTAACTGTAGTAGTGGAAGTATTCTTAATGTAGTTCTAATTCCTAATTTTTTTTAAAAGGTCAATTAAGATATTTGAGAATATAACATTTTATTCTGAGAAAAAGAGGTGATATTGTCCATAAATTAACTGATTTAATTTGAATAAACTGGATTTACCCTTACCAAAATAAAAACTAGATAACTATTCAATTCAAATAAAAATCCAGACTTGATAGTCCGGGCCTGTAACCCCACAATTCTGAGGATCAGAGCAAGAGGGTTGTGAGTTCAGTCAAGGCTGAGAAAATTTGAGAATTAGGTGACACCCTGTTTTAAAGAAAAAGTAAGAATAACTTCTGGAGATACAGCTCAGTATAAAGGTCTTTCACTCAAACCGTAGCACCATGAAAAACAAATAATAATAATAATAACAATAATAATAATAGTTTAGTTCATAAAATTAGTCTATGAAATAGCAAAGCAAACTCCTTTGAGTGTATATATATATATATATATATATTAAACTTTTATCTTTATTGATACATTGTATATACAAATTATATCATGATCACACTCAATATTGGGAATTTGTACCAGTATATGAAACAGTTCAATTCTCATTTTTTCCTGTTCCTCTACCCACCCCACAGACCCACATCCCCTAAATACATAAGTTTTTTTTTCACTTTTTTGTTACCACTTATAATATTTGTTTTTTGTTTAGAATTCAGTATTAAGGGAAATAAATAGGACCACTATGATCTACTCTTAAATATTTTTCTAGATGATTTTATACAATGTGAATACTAATACAGCCATAATTTAATTTAATCAGCATTTCCCTAGGTATATTAACCAGTCATTTATTGATCTCTCTTACTTATCCTTTACTGCATCTGAATGTTGGATGTATTGCAATGCACGTTGTGAATATTTGTGTCTATTCCGGAAGTACATCTTACAAAATCATTACACAGAGGTCAATATTACATTATTTTATTTAATTGGACAGAAGGTATGTCAAATTGCATTTATAAATCACATACATATACAAAAACTTTCCCAGATCTTTACAGATACAACATATAAAATTAAAAACTGTCATTATCCTAGAAAGTTTTTCTCACCCTTTTTAGTTCCTGTCCCCAACACCCCAGGTTGAGTCACTTCTGCAATTAACTTCTGTAAATTTTCCCCATCTTGAAATTAAATATATTACAGAATATGATACATATTCTATTGGAGGTTCCTTTATATTAATATTATTTTAAATTTCACGCTTTCAAGTATAAAAAATTAATAACTAACAGTAAACATTTTATTCTTTCTGTATAGGCCTCAAAGTTTTTTCTAAATTTTGGCTTACAGAAAAAAAAACTTGGAACCTTCACTGTCTAAGATTTTGTGGGTTTTATTTATGTACATAAGTTAATAGAAAATTATAATGTTATACATAGATAAGGTGAAATTTTCATTTTCAATGAAATTTCTCTATATTCTTCTGTTAAAAGTTATATTCCACCACAGTTTATGTATAAATTGCTATATATACTTACCGATTGATGTTAGTAATTTCAAGAATCCTAATAGATCTTTAATGATATCACATAGTAGCCAATAATGTATAAAGGTAATGCATAAATGTTCCAAAGACTTACTGATATCATTATATATTGTATTTAGCTCATTGTCTATTCCAATTGGTACCATTATTTATTGACTTAAAATTTTAATTAAAGTTTTTATTAATCTTGCATTTCATCAAACATGCTTTGCAGTTTTTACCCAATCTGTGGCTTGCTTATTCATTTCTTATGAACATATTATTTTGAATATGTATTTTGAATATTGATGAAATCATTTATCAATTTTAGCTTTACTACTTTTCAAAATTTTAAGAAAAAATTATTTGCTTCCAGTAACTATATTTCCAGCTTATATAAAGTTCCTGATAAATCTCAAAGTAATTTTATATGATATGAGTTATAGGTTGAAACTATTTTTCCTAAGTATCAAGTTACTTTTTATTTGTTAACAATTATCAATTTCCTCCTATATTATTTTGGCAAACCTGCTGTGATTCTGTACTCTGTTCATCTTTTCCAATGTCCTTCATTATTTGTGAATTAGAAATATTATTTTACTTTGAAAAACTTCAACTTGAAAGATTTCCTTTAACTGTATTTCTTTTAGGTTTCTTATACTGTCACTTGTGAGTAACATATTTTCTTTGTTTCATTACCTAAAAATACTTTACTTTGTCTTTATACTTGAGAGGTAGTGCACTGGCACAGAATTCTTAATTAAAAGGCCTTCATTTGAGCATTTAAAAGGTATTGGTTCACCATTTTTTAGCCTTTATTTTGTTGATAAGAGATATGGGAATTAACCATATATATAATATATATTATATATACATATATATAAACCATATATATGGTATTGGAATTATATATATATATGGAATTATACATACATATATATACATATATATATATATATGTGTATATATATAAAATACGGATTTACCATATATATTACCATATATATTATTTATTATATATATATATATGTGTGTGATCAATATTTTCACATTATACTAGATGGTAACCTTATTTTGAGGAATGTAGGAAAGAGTGAATTAGCCATTTAGAATTGTGTATTCTAAAACTCCTAGTCTTTGATTTTAAATGTACTTTGGTATCTATCTTGTATGACTGTTACTCCACTGCTTTTTTTTTCTTCGTTTTCTTTTGTACTTTTCCAGCAAGTGAAGAGGATATGACCTTATTTTATTTACAGGAACATTGTTAGGTGTAAAAAACAATGTACAACATAGAATAACTTGGAAAAGAAATACTCCATAAACTGTAATATAATCATTATTCCTATTGTTGTATTACAGAGATAATTTCTGAAAAAAGTCACGTGGCTGAATGTATTATAGTAATTTCCTACAAAAATAAAATAAAAATGTTTTTTAATGTATGTGTAATGGCTTTTATTTCATTTCATTCAGCATAGCATGTGAATTTAGATATATTATCTTTTGCTTATTACAGACATATATTGTTTTACATCGCCTTTTTGTTTCTTTAATCAGAAGCTTACAATAAGCATGCTATTGCATTTGCATATTTTCTAATTACTGAAATTTTGCATAGGCATAGGTGTCAGATTTTCAAGATTCAAGATTCTACTTTGTTTATGTGTTATGAATACATGTGTGTATGTATGTAGTGGAAATATAATTCCTTAACCTAATACTTCTACAGAGCACACCGTGTATGAAGATTATTTAATGGTGTGCATATTAAATAAATTACCTGTGTGCTACCTTTGCAACCTAAATTTCTATTCCTCTGTGTGTGTGTGTGTGTGTGTGTGTGTGTGTGTGTCTGTGTGTGGTACTGGAGATTGAACTCAAGTTCTTGTGCTTTCAAAGTAGGTATGGTACTACTTGAGCATTTAAGTTTCTATTTTTTATTCCTTCTTTTTAAACTGAATGTATCAGATGCACCCAAGACTACTTTGCATTTTTTAAACAAATTGATTTTGTTGGTGTACTTCATATATATATATATGTGTGTGTGTGTGTGTGTGTATACATATATATATATATATATATTCACCACTGAGAATTTATATCTGTACATGATATATCTTGATTCTTATTTTTTTCTCATTCACCTGCTTCCCTTCAGCCTCTCCACCACCCTATATACATAAACTTTATTTCCATTTTATCCTTTTATCATCAATAATCATCATTCTTTTATTACCTCCTCCTGTCCCATTACCAGTTTCCCTTCCACTTTGAATATTTTCTTCCCTTTTTGCAACACATGCTATACATTGTTAAGCTCATTTATACTTTTAGTTCCTCACATTAGATAAATGATATATTTACACGTGTTTCCTTTTTATTTCACTTATCCATATAGCCTCGATATCTATTAATTTACTTATATTTCTCTCATTTATCATTCTTTATGGCTGAGTGATAATCTAATTTATTTAAAAAAGAATTATCACATCGTCTTTATCCAGTCTCCAGTAGATAGACATTTGGACTTTTCCAAGATTTTGCTACAATTAACATCGCTGATATGAGCAAGGGTGCACATATGTCACTATGGTGTAATGTTTTTAATTCTTTCATAAATCTACTTAGTAAGGAAATAGCAGTGTCAAGTGGAGCATTTAATATTATTTTTTAAAATTGAATTCTTTATTTGTAAAATTTATATACATCTCACAATCACATATAACATTGGGGAATTTGTACCAGTATATGACACAAGTTAATTCTCCTTTTTACCCATATCCCTACCCACCCCCACCTCCCCACCCCCTTTATTCATACTCTTTTATTTTCTTTGTGAATCATATTTATTCCTTCGCCTCATTACATACCCACACCAAATTTCATATTAATTTTTTTGAGGAATCTCCACACTGATTTCCTCAGTGATTGCACCAGTTTACATTCCTCAACAGTGGAGAAGGGTTCCTTTCTCCTCACAGTCCTGCCAGCATTTCTTATTGATTAATTTAATGGCAGGCATTTTTTTTTCAGGAGTAAGATGACACTGTAGAGTTGTTTTCATCTGCATCTCTCAAATGACCAGTGATGTTGAAAAATTTTTTAATATGTTTATTTGCTGCTTTTATTTTTTTCATCTGCAAAATGTCTGTTTATTTCAGATGCTACTTTATGAATTGAGTCTTTAAATTTCATTGAGCTAATATTTTTAAAGTTCTTTACAAATTCTAGACAGGAGCCCTTTGTCTGACAAAAAGCTGTTAATTTTTTTTTTCCAACATTGTAGGTTATCTTTTGTCTTTGCTGCTGGTTTCTCTTGCTGAGCAGAAGCTTTTTAGTAAGATGAGATCCCCGTTGTTGATTCTTTGGCTATTTCCTCTGTTAGTAAAAATTTATTCATAAAATATTTCCCTACACCAATGTCCCCAAGAGTTCTTCCTAACTTATCAGATTTAGTGTTTCTGTTCTAATATTTAGATCTTTAATCAGATTTGATCTCAGTTTATTGTATGGTGAAATATGTAGGTCTAATTTTAACCTTTGGTATTTAAAACCCAGTTTTTCCATTATCATTTATTAAGGAGGTTATCTTTCCTCCACTGAGAGTGTTTGGGCTGTTGTGAAGGATGAAGTGGCTTAGTGTGTCTAATCTATGCCATTGGTCCTCAGGTCAGTTTCTTTGCCAATACTATCTTGCTTTATCATGGTGGCTTTGTAATATAGTTGTAAATTGGGGATTGTGTGATGTCTCTTTTGCCAATTGTTCCTTTTCTTAATGTGAGTCTTTTATGGTTCCAAATAAATTTTTGGATTCTTTTCAAATCAATATACCATTGTAATTTCAGTACAAATTTCGTTTAATTTTCATAGCAGTTTTTGAAAGATGGTCATTTTCATTACATTGGTTCTTCCTACGTGGGGGGGGGATGGAAGTTTTTCCCATTTTCGTCTGTCATCTTCCATCTCTTTTTTTCAAAGTGTTGTCATTTTCAAAGTACAGGTCTTTCATTTCGTTCCTTTTTCTTGATTTTTTGGGGGGTGCTATTGCAAAAGGGATTGTTTCCCTAATTTCTTCCTCAGTGTATCTGTTATACATGTACAAGGAGGCTATTGATTTTTTCCGTTTTGACTTTGTATCAAGCTACTCTACTGAATCTGGCAGTTAAGTGTCCATCCTTCGGTGAAGTGTTTGAGGTCCTCTCTATAGACACAATGTCATCAGCAAATAATGACAGTTTAATTTCTTTTCCTATCTTTATACATTTTCATTATTTCTTTTGTCTAATGCTATGGCTAATGTTTCCAAAACTCCATTGGGTGGTGTTCAGTTTTATTAAACATTATACTAAAAGATATAGCCAGTATCATCGGGCAAGAAAAAGCAGTTAAAAAAAAAAAAACAACACTCTATTTGCAGGAGGTAAAAAGAGTGTATCAAAATTGGTGGTTTTTTAATACACCTACAGTGAATACATTGAATTACAAACAAAAAAAAATACCATTTAAAATAACTACAAAATTTAAAGAAGAATAATTTAGCCAAATATATAATAGATTTACATGGTTAAACCTAAAAATTGCTGAGGAGGAAATTGAGAAAGACACACATGCAATAAGCGACATCCTCTGTTTATTGACTGGAAGAGTAGATATTGTTAATATACTCATACTATCTAAATCATTGAATATATTCATTGTATTCCCTATGAAATACTAGTAACAGTCTCTTAGAGCTAGAAAAATTCTTAAATGTCTACAAAATCTTAAAAAGGTAATATAGACAAAGTCAGTATAAATATTTATTTTGAGTAAAAATAATAGGATAGAACGTTCATGTTCTTTGATTTCAAAGCATAGGACAATACTGTAGTCATCCAAGCAGCAATTGCAGAAGGGCAGACACATAGTACAAAAGAACAGAATAGAGAATCTTGAATTTGATACTCACATACACACAACTATGATCCTGATTTTTGATGAAAGTTCAAAAACATATATTGAGAGAAGCACAGTCTTTTTGAAAAATATTCCTAAGGAGATGGGAAATTCACCTATAGAAGAATGAAACTGGCCCCATATTTCTCACCAGTAAAAAAGTCAATGAAAACAGATTAAAGAGTTAAACACAAATTCTGAGTCTATGAAATTACTAGAAGAAAATATAGGAGAAATTCTTCAGGGGATTGGACTGGTCAATGCTCCTTTTGAAAAGACCCCTAAAATACAGAAAACAAACATGAAATATGACAAATAGGATTACATAAAACTACAAACTTCTACTCAGCAAAAGTGAAAAACATTCTTCAGAATGAGAAATATCTGTAAACTGTATAAGTGACAGAGTTTAGTATGAAGAATATATAACATAGTAGCAAATAATCTTTCTCAAAAGTTTATAATAGTTAAATAAGCCAGAACAAACTAAGAGCTCTTCAAATGGATAAGTATATGAAAAGAGATGTTCAACATCATTTAGCATTGGACCATACAAGGAAAACCAGAAGACCCACTCCCTCCACTATGAATCACTACTATAAAAGACAACCGACAACATGAGAAAAAAAATTGTACTAGATGTCAGAAAAGGGCCTACTATCTAGAATATACAAAGAATTTAAACAAATCAGTCCCCCTAAGTTTAAAGACCCAATTCAAAAAAACGGGCATCTGAAATTAACAGATACCTCTTAGAGGCAGAAGTCAAAGCAGCCAAGAAGCATATGAAGAAATGTTCAACATCACTGGTCATTCAAGAAATGCAGATGAAAAAAAAAAAAAAAAACCTGAGATTTCAACTCACTCCACAAAGAATGGCTGCTATTGTGAAATCAACCAGCAATAAATGCTGGTGAGGATGCAGGGAGAAAGAAAAGCTTCTCCACTGTTGATGGGATTGTAGATTTGTGCAACCATTGTGGAAATCCTTGTGGAGATTTCTTAGAAAAGTAGGATTAGAGATTCCATTTGACTCTGCTATACCCCTGCTAGGAATATACCCAAAGAAATTCAAAAAATCATATTTTAAAGTCATATGTACACCCATGTTCATAGCAGCTCAGTTTGTGATAGCCCAATCTTGGAAACAACCCAGATGCTCATCAATTGGAGACTGGATAAAACAATATTTTTTTTCTAAATAAAATGGAGTATTAGTCTGCCATAAAGAAAGACAAGTTTCATTATTTTGTGCAAATGGATATACCTTGAGGACACACTAATAAGTGAAATAAATAGATTACACTTATGCAAATACCATTTATTTTCTCTGGTTAGAGAAGCTGTAGATGTAAATGAGTTCTAGAATATATGAGTTTGTGACATAGGAAATATTCAAAGGGAATGTGGTAGGGAAAGTAATGAGGAGAAAGAATAAGTATGATTTGGGAAGAAAAAGAAAGAACATGTATATAGGGTGTGGGGGGTGTGTGTGGGTAGGAATATGGGTAAAAATGAGAATTAACTTGTGTCATATACTGGTACAAATTCCCCAATGTTGAGTGTGATTTTGAGCTGTATATAAGATGCACCAATAAATAATTCAATTAAAAATTAAAATTAGCAAGGGCTAGTAAGTGGAGTACAGGAAACCCTTATATACTGCGGGTGAAAATAGTTTAGTTCAGCTAATGGAAATTCCTTGTTAAATTAAAATGAGAGGAATCATATAGTACAGCAGTCTCATCACCATGTATATCTTCAAATGAATGAAATTCAGTATGTCAATATACCAGTTAGAACAGAATATGAAGTTGCTAATGTAGGATAGTTTGAATGTCGATAATTATTATGTACTATATATTTCAGTAAGCTAGAACAAAATACTTTCAATGTCTTTCCTGTAATGCAATGATAAATATTTGAGGATAGAGATGGTTTAAATAAGATTAAATATGACACAATCTATACATATGTCTGGAAAATACCTTACAATACATGTATGTTCAGGTTTGTGTTTTAAAATGAACATAAAATGATAGATGATAGATAGATATAGACAGATGAAAGACAGATAGAAAAGTTCACAAAATAACTTTTCCAGCTGTATAAAATTATTCAGTGCCACTAATGAACAATGTTTTAGTTTGTTTAATATGTTTAATTACTCCTACAAAGTTTGATGTTTATATCAATTTACATTGATAAGATGATCATATCAAATGAAAGTAGAGATTATATTAATCTCTTTATATTATGTCAATTTACTATTAATCTCTTTATATTATATCAATTTTCTATTAATCAATTTAATATTAAATTGTTTCTTATATTAAGAAACAGAGTCACCTGTCAGTGAATACTCAGCATTATATTTAAAGTTTTCTCTAATTATGTTTCCACTTTAGTTAAAATTATTTTTCTTACTGTTATTTTCAAATATAATTTTGAGTGCATAATTTAAATATAAAGTATATTAAATATATTATTATGAGGGTCTCATTCTTTTATATGTTTTCTATATAAAAATTTGGAAAAAATCCTAAGCTGTTTAAGATTCTTAAAATTGCTTCATTAAAACCTAAATGAACCTTTGGCTTTTTTCTTTAGTTGTAAATAAATGTTCTCCAAACTCTTGTAAAGAGTTATTTTTTTTCATCAACAAAGCTTTGACTGTTTTGATGGTGTGTCATGTTTGGCAGCCTTGTCATGTTTCATCAATCATATTTCCTTCACTGAGACATAATCTCTTTCCAGGTGATGAGCATAATACGATTTGAAACACTAAACACATTTCTTATGAAAGGTCACAGAAAATCAAAGGTGAAAATATTGGTTAAAAATAAACTAAGATCCTACTGTGTGCCAGGAACTATAAAGGTAAAGACATTTGCAAAGTTCTTGCCATCCAAGAGTTAATATGAGTTAATATTTGTTTGGTAAAACAAGTAATAGTATCAGATCATCCAAATCAGTTTAGAGTATGTCACTTTAAGCGATTGACACAGAACAGAGAACTGAATAAAATTACAGGGAATCTTGTGGAAAATACCTTCCCAAATATCACTCTAGTAAAAATAACCAAAGAACACCAACATATTCAAATGTTTGGTTTCGTACTGGGGAAGTTTAAAGAAATATTGTGTCATTAGAAATTGGGAAAATATTTCATTGTATTTTTTCTTTTACATTTGGTACTGAGGATTGGATTTGGTACTTTGTGCTTGTGAGAAAGCTGCCAGAACCACTGAGTTAAATACTTGGTCCAATTTTATTAAGAACTTATTAGGTACCCTGAAACAGGCTAAAACATGACTTAATAAGCCTTTCAAAAATTATATGTCACTTGGTGTCACCTAAGTTTCTTTGAAACACTAATGTCTTACATGGGCCTAAACATTCTTACTCAGCAGTGTGTAGTGAGACCTGGCCATATAGACTCTTAATATTTTCCCAAGAGATTCCAAACTGTGGTGAAATTTGGGAATTTAGCTTCTTGCTAAATTTGGGGCTTTAAATCACTAGACAGCACAGCTTTTGAATTTCTTAAAAGAATATCCACTTCTCATTTTGGTCTTTATTTGGTCCTAATTATATCTACTACTCTTACTTTTTCTATATTTTTATCAGATTTCCCACATCATTTTATTACTTAGTGCTTTTAGTATTTGGCTATCAGCCTTTCATGTTTTTTTTTTTTTTTCTGTTCTGCTTTTAACTTTGGCTATCTCCTAATGTAATCCCAATTTCAGAAATCCCTTGGGATTTCTTCTACCTCAATCAGGCTTTTATGGCTTTTTCCAGTTTTTAATAAGTATTTATTTGTTTATTTATTTATTGTGTGTGTAAACAGTTTCTATTTATTCTTGTTGTTGGAGGATAACTATAAACAATATTATTCTCAAAAAATAGGTCCAGTTTGCACCAAAGTTAATATGGTCACATTAATCCCCTTTACTTTTGCTAAAACCAAGTACTACATCCACAACTTAGAGGAAGAGAGATGGATTTGGATCCTGGTCTCAGAGAATTCAGTTCATGGCTGTTGGGCACTCCAGCAGGAACTTCAGATGGAAGGGTGCTGCAGAGCCAAGACCCCTAGTTCATGGCAGCAGGAAAACTAGACCATGGGACAGGGTCTGAGCGGAATATAGATAGACCACAAGTTCCTGCCTACTTGACCCCAGAGACATACCTGGAATGTGCTTTATTCATCCCCAGAGAGCCCCCCACACCAGTTAAATTGACAGACAACCTTAAACCTCACACTTGTCATCCCCTAAGCACTGCTCCCAGGGTCCATGTGATGTTTATCATTTCTTGTAACACACCATAGTTCTCAAGTAACTGGGGAACATCAGTTAGTATACTGTTTCCTTTGTACCAGGAAAGTGCCTACAATAAGCATGTTGCAAATTACACAGTAGATGCCGACAGAAATTGTTGATTTTGTCTTAATGGATGCATGGAAGTTCATGGATATAAGGAATGATGAAACATTTGTGTAAAACAGCCACAAGTACTGCATTTTAATTGAAAAATTATTTAATTTGTATCCCAAAGGCTCATCTTCCATCCGTTGTCTCGAATACTGTGAATTAAATTTAAACAAATACAGTTAAGGTCACTTCTGTAACACAGCGGCAACAATTTTACCAATATAGTCTGAGACAAATTGAAGTCAGAGTCCATTTTCTCATAGCCTTGCTCTTAGCTTTCTTCCATGAACTGCAGAAGGTTTCAATTTACTGAAGCACCGAGGTAGGTAAGATCCAATCAAAGTAAAAGCAAAATCAATAAATGCTAACCCTGAAGGGCTAAATAGTAGTGACATCAGTCCCCCCAAAAAAGTTGTTTGCAGGTTTGAAATACTGTTGCTCTATAAAGGTAAGAGAAGAAAACTGCAGCTCAGAGCACTTGTAAATTTTCTTTTTCCTGATATATTCAACAAAGTCAGAGATAACAACATACATGACATATGGATAAACTAGTACTAAATAATGAGAGAAAAACCTAATATTCTGACCCTCATAGCAAAGTATATTTAGATGGCAGTACATTTCTTAAAATGTGGGTTCAAAAGACTCCCTTATAAAATGTTTCTGTTTTTTTTAAATTTTTACCTTTATTGATGCATTGTATATACACATCATGATCAAAATTAATATTGAAAACCTGTGCTGGGCGTGGTGGCTCACGCCTGTAATCCCAGCACTCGGGAGGCAGAGGCAGGATGATTGCTGAGTTCAAGGCTTGCCTGGGCTAGTGAGCTCAGGGCCAGCCTGAACTACAAAGTGAGACCCTGTCTCAAAAAAAAAAAATTGAAAACTTGTACCAATATGTGACACAATTTAATTCTCATATTTTTCCATCCCCTTACCCACCTCACAACCCCTCAACCCCTCAACACCCTAAATACATAAGCTTTGTTTCCTTTTTCTTTAATACCATCACGTTTTTTCCTTACTCTTCATTACTCACTCTTCCTCCACATTTCCCTCTTAATGTTTTCTATTTCACAATATCCTTCACACATTGTAGAAGTGATTAACATCTTTGGTTTCTTATACCAGAGAACAGATATGATATTTACACAGTTTGTAACAACATTTATATAATGGGTTACTTTTCCTTATATGCAAGGTTTTAAGGACTATATGGAAAGTTTTTCATGGACTTTGTACCTGAAATGAAGTCTGATATATATATATATATATATATATATATATATATATATATATATATATATATATATATATATATATATATATAAACACACTGGGAGAATGCTGCAAATAAAGAGAAGTGATTGAAAACACACAGTTTCATGGCAACCATGCCACTTTCTTCTGTCTAAATGATCAAAATCTTGGCACATTTATGAAACTATTTTAATATTTATAAGAGTATTCCATATATGCCATGAAGTTTTGAGTATTTTAAAGGACAAGATGCTCAATCATTACTGACTAAATTGTGCCAAACAACAAATCAAAACATGAAGCATTAAAATTATTATAGCTGCTAAAGACTAAAATGTTTATTAATTGCACTGCAGAGACTAAAAGAGGCAAGTTATTTTAGGTGATTATATTTGGAGTGTTTATTTTTCAATTTGTTTTTTAAAAGTTTAATACTTTAAATGTTTAATTGATACAGATATAAATTGAACTATTACACAATTATATGACCATACTGAATCACAAGTCAATTTATTATTTTTAATTGTTTTATTATTAAAGAGTTACATTTTATATACACATAATGTTCATGCTCAACTTTGAGAATTTGTACAGTATATGACATGACTTAATTATCATTTTCCCATTCCTCTACCCACCCTACACTGCCCTCATAAACATTAGTTCATTTTCCTTTTTTATACTACCACAATTTTTACAGTCAACTCACTAAGTTTACTCTTCATACACTTCAAATTTCTATAGATTATTGTCTTGAATTTTCCAGTCTATGAAAAGAAAGTCAAAGTAAAAGTTTCACATGTGCCTTGTGGTTAATATAACCACATAGAAAGTTAGAATTTTTTTTTTTTTTTGACAGGGTCTTGCTTTGTAGTTCAGGCTGGCCCTGAGCTCACTATGTAGCCCAGACAAGCCTCAAACTCAGCAATCCTCCTGTCTCTGCCTCCCGAGTGCTGGGATTACAGGTGTGAGCCACCACACCTGGCAGAAAGTTAGAATTTTAAATCCTGGACAGTGTTTTCATATTTTGCCCTGCTTATTCACAGTTTATTGCTCCATATTCAACACAAAGCCTGTTGAACTTTCATATCAATTTCAGTTAATATGAGTACTTCTATGCTGTTACTAAACTGTTCAAACAACAGGGCTCTGCCTGTAGCACCTTCATCATAGTCCTGCCAAGTGTGCTGATTGTGTAACAACACGTGTTTTTTTTTTTCCAGAGAAGTTTGCAATTCATCCAAAAATGAGATAAAATTTTAAACAGTATTGATTTTAAAAAGATGAAAAATATGTATCATTGCTTATGGGCAGACATATGAATCAGATGATCAAAAATTGTAGTGCCACATTGAGTTGGAGAAAATATGTATAATGTTGTCGCATGATTTTTCCCTTCTGTTTTCTTCTAAGGACTACAAGTTTGGCTGACTGTCCTGTCTGGTCTATTTCTTCCATAGGGCAGGGACAATATCATCAAGCAGTTACATGAATTAAAATGAAAGCTGAGCTCCTTGAGAGTTACATACAGTGTACTCTCTGATTATGACAGGCCTGATATATGAATAACTTGGGTTATCAGTAGAATTTTAGTTGTAACCTACAACTAAAGATTTATGTTTTGAACGCTGGCTGCCTGTCTTTCCAGATGGGCTCAGATATAGATTGAATGCTTTAAAAGTTCTGCAAGGAATATTACAACATCCTTTCCTGTGTGGTGTTGAGAGTCTGGGGCTAATATCTCTCTAAGGATATTGAACCCTGTCTTTACACAGGAGGGGGAATTTTCAGGCTGTGTAGAGGACCCTGAGTCTTCAATGGACCAACTGGAGTTACTGAAGAGGAAATATTTTCCCACTTTACTCTTGTTTTTTTTTTAATTAACATTTACAAAAATATCACTCCTATATAACTCTTTCTTATAGGCATAGTTGTGGAGGAAAATTCAGACAGCCACATATATCTTTCAATACTACAAATAGGATGCTAGAGCTGTACTATTTACCAGTCACAAAGTAATAATCTTTTTGGAAATTGAAGATTTCTACCTTGGAGTCAAACAATATAATTACATATACATTTATTATGGTTCACTGAATGAATTTATCCAAAGGGGAACTGCTACTGGTTGAATTTATTGTGATACTTTATCAGTGTGGGTAAATACAGGTTTTTGTAAATAATATGGCTCTGTGCAGTTTCTATTAAAGTGTTTGATAATTTTTCAACAAATATAATACAGCATGATTTCTGAGATTATATGATTATTATTCAGAAATAGCCAGCCTGATATAAGTGAAATAAGGAAATATCAGCTAAAAGGCAACTTGATGAAGAAAATGTATAGAGTTGGAGAAAAACTGATTAGGAGAGAGTGTATTTAATCAGTCATGAACAGTGTATGACAGTGTGACCAAGGTGCAGTGTAGAGGAAGAGTGTAGTGAGGAGAGTCTAGTGAGTGAGTCAGGGGGTTCACAGGCAGCTGTGGTAAGTAGTGTCATGCTCTCTTTCAGGGTCCATAACAGGGCTACATTCTGACAAATGCCCTGAAGGTGGTTTTACTATTGTGAAAACATTAAGTGACAAGAGGTAAAGTGGCTATGACCTCATTAGGTGAATCGTTCTTACAGAATCATTGAGGTATGTGTAGCCTGTCACTGACAAACATGGTCCACATTGTTCATCTATGGTTCATAATCATGCAAATTTGCATATGCAAATATGCAAATCTATGGATTTCCATGTACTTTACAAATAACGCTAATGCCTTTGAAATATGTAATCACAGATTGCTGGAAAAACACTAACAAATATAAATGAATAGATAATATGTGTTTTGTTTGTTTTAGGAGTACTGTTCAGTGATAAAAAGAATAAAATTGAGACATCTCTAGGTAAATAGATGCACTGTGATACCATACTGTTTTTTTTTTTTTTTTTGAGACAGGGTCTTCCTTTGCAGTTCAGGGTGTCCCTGAACTCACTATGTAGCCCAGGGAAGCTTCAAACTCAGCAGTGCTCTTGCCTCTGCCTCCTGAGTGCTGGGATTACAGGCATGAGCCACCACGTCCGGCATTAAAACCAAACTCTTAAGTAGGATAAACACACATGTGTAAATGTAACATTATTTCTCCAATATGAGAAACCAAAAGTGTAAATAAGAACCAAAATATGCACTAGATAACATGAAATAGAAGGGAGATATCCAAACAGGAAGAGAAAATAGAAGTGAGGGCGAAGGAAGGAAGGAATAGAAAAAAGAAAAAGAAAAAGGAAACATGGAAATACACCTTTGGGAATAAGAAAGGGAAGAGGTGTTAAAGAGAGGGCTGAGGAATGATTAAAAAAAAAAAAAAAGGGAGGTGTCCTCTCTGGGCTTTAGCTCCACCTTCTTAGAAACCTTCCCGCCATGAAAGACAAGTGGAGGAACAGGCGAATGCACAGGCTGAAGCACAGAAGAGGAAAGATGAGGCCGAGGTCTAAGTAAGAGTGTAACTCCCGGAGGCCAGAGGCACAGAGGTGAGGGTGCTGGAGGCTGAGGACGCCGGTGCACGTTGCTGAACTGCATGCTTCTGACTACAATGTGTCTCCATGGCTAGAGTTTCGTTCCCATCTGACTGCCAAGACCACCTCAGAGACCATAACTAAAGCAGTCCCCGTTGATCTTTTGCCCCGGACCTGTACCGTTCTGGACTACTGTTTTCAGTTATGGCCGAATGTAACACATAAACAATAAACCTTCTCTTCTGCTATATAAATAAATAAATAAATAAATAAATAAATAAATAAATAAATAAATAAATAAATTTAAGATATATCCGTATAAGTAGAAATTATCTGTACAAGTGATCATTATTTATATATAAAATGTACCAATACACTTAATTATTAACAATAGAATAATTATTTAATTAAAACATCCAACAAGCATAATATTCCAAAAACATCCAGAAACACAACACATAAGCAACACTGTCCATAAAATGCTAGTGAATTTTAAGCAAAGCTGATGCTGTTAGAAAAGGGAATTTGGCTCAGTGGTTCTGGTGCCTGCCTCATAAGCACAAGGATTTCAGATGGTTCCCTGTCACCAAACAGAGAGACAAACAAACAAAGAGCTGAAAGCCAGGACAATGGGGACAAAAATAAGAACTGAGATTACATTATGTACCAGTACAAATGTCAATCATAATATATTCCTAAAATGTATCAATAAATTCAATTTATTAAAAAAGAAAACTGATTTAGAAAAGATATTTTATTGTTAACCAATTATCTCTTATGGAATGTTCATTAGTGTATTATATGTTTATGAATTCTACATTCTTGAATAAATATTATAGCATCTCACCTAAAAATATTAAGGAAATAAAACCTGGGGAATGAGGAGTTTATATAACCAATTAAATAGGACACAGATAGGTCCTACCACAGGAGTACTAATTTATTCTGTGGAAATTCTTTTCCAATATCAATAAGAATAGACTTCAATGTGTATATATTCATTCAACAAATATTTATTGAGCAACTATCATGTGCTGTACCAGCTGGCACGTGGTAATCATTAGACAACAAAAATCATAAATAGCCTTTCCCTCCTCATATAATACAATTTAAAAGAAACATATAGAGTTATTAAATGAATATAGTATAAGGTGAAAATCCCAAAGAAAAACCTCCTTAAATTGAGCTGGGTGAGTGGGACCAGGAATATTATGAGCCTGGGCTGGCAGACAACCAAGTAAAATGACAACATAGAAATCACCCGAGACATTTTTTTTTCAGTAAAGTCTTACAGGAAGTGACCTAGGGAACCACCAGAGAAATTCCGTCAGATGTGTCTAATTTAGGGGGAAAAGTTATGACTGGATAACTATTTTGTAGACCTCAAAATGGAGCTGGGTGGACCACGTGAAAGAGGGAAGGAGGAAAAGCATTCAGGATAAGACAGTGGAATCATTTAGAAGTCTGTGGCCACGCCTGAACTTTCAGTAGCAGGAGAAGGCAGCGTGGGCTTCAGAAGAAAAGCATGATAGGACATTTTAAAAATGATTTATCTAATTGAACTATGTAATGAAGCAAAATTATAGTACATGTTGCAAAATTAGTATATATATTGTATATGCCAAATCCAACCCATGTCTTACTTTTGTAATTCTTTGGATTTTTTTTTCCTTTCAAATGACACTAGCCATTAATATGATCGTAAAAATACTTATGATGATAATTCCAATTTTTACATTTTATGAAATTCAATTTTTGTTACCACATTTGGAATTGTATGAATATAAATCCCCTCTTGTTATAGTTTTACCTTCATAGTATAATCTTGTTCCTCAAAGTTCAAAATATTTCCTGTGTTATTTTTATTCAAAAATAGGACATATATATATATATATATATATATATATATATATTAGTAAATGGAAGATTAATAAATGTGCTGAGTGAAAAATCTAAACTACATAGTAATTATGAGTAGAATTTATGAGAACTGTTCTTAATTAAATGTTTTAAACTTTCTGTAATATTATACTGACTATGAAATGAGCTATTGGACATACATTGATTTTAACTCAATTTTCTGATTACTGCTTGCAAATCACAGTGTATGTCGCTAAGAAATGATAGCCATCTTTGGGCCAAACCTATACTGGGACTCCATAATTTACTTGGATACTAGATGGCTCTTTTGTTAACTTAGAAAAATGAATATTTTCAGAAGAACTTTTGTTTCAAATTTCAAAAAAAATTGACTAAAACAAGAAAATACCAAAAGATTTTTAAAAACAGTCTGTCAGCTAATCCACTTTGAAATAATGGAAGTTGTAGCTTTCATCCATATTTAAATGGTTATCTTCAAAACGGATGAAATCTTTGCAGCAAGTTGAAGTGTGAAGACATGTTAAAGAGGAACCGCCTGCCATCTTATGAGAATGAACAGGGAAAAAGGTTGGAAACGAGATCTGGCAAGTTTGCAGATTTTATATCTAGTTGATTTGAGAACATTTCCCAGAAAAGAAGATGCCCAAGTTAAACCTTAAAGGCAGATGGAAAGTAGTTGCATGAGTTCTAAATTCTACCACATGAGAACTTGTAAGAAATGGGGATGGAAGAGTTATCATGTACAAGATAATGAAGGATCTTAGCTGACATACTGAGCACTTTTTAGTACCACAGGTAGCCAAGTGTCATTGAACAATTTATGCCAGAGTGAAAGCTCTGTGGTGTTTATAGAAAGGATTTATGGCGGATGAAAAAGAAAAAAAAAACAAGTAATGGTCCAAGAAAGGATGCTACTATAGTTAAGTTTATAGATAATGAGGAATAGAATGCTGCATGGCATCAGCGAAAGAAAAAAAAAAGTGGATATTTAAATAATACAGATTAGCTCTTTCTGTTTTTTTCCATTTTACCTTCAATTTTGTTTTCTTTATTTTCTTCCTCCGGACCTCTTTCCTAGTTCTCTTTCTGCTTTGAATATATTTTTCTTATTCCAGTTTACCTATAATACAGTTTACACCTTTTTTACACATTTTGCTTCTCATACTAGAGAAACAATACAGTAGGAGGTTGAAGGGTGGGCAGATGAATGAGAAAAACTAAGAGTTAAGATATATCATGTACAGGTACAAATGAATATGACCAAAATGAAAGCTAAAATGTACCAATAAACTCAGTTTAAAAAAATCAGAACTGAAGATGTAAATGAGCTGTAGAATATATGATAAATACTGTGAAATAGAAAATATTCAAAGGGAAATGGGGTATAGGAGTAAGTAACAAGGGGAAGAAAAAATATGATGGTAAAAAAAAAAGGAAAAGAAAGCCTATGTATATAGCGGGTGGGGGTAGCAGGGTGGATGGGGAATGGGAAAAATGATAATTAAATTTCATTATATGCAAAAAAAACAGACATGGGAAATGATTTTGAAAAGGTGAAAGGCCAGGTTAAATAAGAATACTAAAACTTTTATGATAGTTGTATTTTTCATATTAATGTAAAATGAGAAATGCATTTTTTCACTTTAGCAAGTATAGAGAGGTGCACATAATGAGAAAAAGTTAGTTATCTAAATATCAATCGTGAGTTCCTCACTGGATATGCAGATGGAGGTATAAAAAAGAAACTACGTAACAAAGCTTGAAGTGTGGACAGAAATCTAGGCAAGATTACCTGAGCAGGTTATACTGATTATCCTCCTGTGAAGTGAGAATCTATTAAAGCTTTGAGAATACATTAAATTCCCCCACTGTAACTAGTTTTATGGTCATCTTTTATACAGATGCTACATTGTTTGCTTTTTTTTTTTTCTTTTTTTTTTTTTGAGACAGGGTCTCGCTTGGTAGTTCAGGCTGGCTCTGAGCTCACTATGTAGCCCAGGCAAGCCTCGAACTCAGCAATCCTCCTGTCTCTGCCTCCCGAGTGCTGGGATTACAGGCGTGAGCCACCACGCCCGTCACTGTGGTATGTGGTATTGATGGCTGGTGGCCCAGCATTGTATGTGGTTTCCGGGGATCGAACTCAGGACCTTGC
>PVIC010018214.1:0-31855 GCA_004025085.1 Thryonomys swinderianus
GAGAATCACTGATCTGGGTAATCATGAGCCTTACTTCCTGCTGTCTTTGCTCACTCAACCTCTGTAGGAAGGCAGGGACATACCTGCCACCCTTTCGCTGGTGATCTCTCCTTAGCTAAGTGATCACAAGGAGGGCGAAGGAGGCCAGTTCACCACAATATTGCAACTGCATGTGCCATGCCTTAAATTAGGTTAATGAAGCCTGGTGGCTTTCAACATGTGATCATAGACTAGCAGTGCCTTCTTATGTTACCTTGGATTTCCCCCAATGAAACAGCTTTTGGTTTCTCACAGGAGAATGGAGGGATTAGCTTGGACTGCAGGGAAGATCAACTTCCTCTCACAGATAAAACTAACAAATTAGTAATTGGATTATCCATTTAATCATCACCCGTGTAGTATCTAGTGCTGGCTACACACTGGAGAAATCTTAAAATAGAGGACACAAAAATATGATAAAGCCAATAATAGAAAAAAGCAGAAGGTATGAAATCATATGGAGAAGAGAATAGAGCCTGAGTGTGTTTGTACACGAGTGTGTGCTGTGCGGGCACCATGGACTCAGGGAGAGGTGGTGTTCCGGATTGCACAAAGGAGGACTCTCTCAAGGTGTATTTAAAGATAAGACTTCAGCACATGGACAAGGATGATAACATGGCAGGCATGCTGATGGAACATGTAAACGGAAGGAGGTGTGAAATAGTCTGGAATGCTTGGGGAGCCCTAAGGGGTTTGGGGTTGGCAGGGCTGAAGATTTGGGGACAGAATAGTGAGGCCTGATCATGGCTATTAGGTGCTCCTGGGGAGTTTGTTTTTAATTTATATGCTGTTCTTCAAAGTGTACACCACAGAACACTGTGTTGTGTTATGTGCTTCTGTGTGACACAGATTTAGTCCATGTGAAAAATTTAATAAAATTAAATGGATTTCTTTTCTGTGAGAACACAGAAAGCTTTTAATATGCTAATGTGCATCAAGAATGCTCAAGATGGAGTTTCCAAGGGCCAGGGAAACTTTCCTATAAGGCTCTTCAATACTGTAAATTCTTCAGCCACGGACTATGGATAGTGACCCTGTGTACAGGTGAGTGTGTGAGGGCATGAGGCTGTGTGTGGGACAGTTATTTTGCCATTTCCCTTCTTAGGATGAACTCCAGGTACCTAACATGGATTCCAAAGCCCTGCCTCCTTTCTGACCTAGAACACGCCATGTTTATTTATATGGTGTCTGTGGCCAGGCTCTGATTGTCCCCACGGTCTAAAGCATTCACTCTCTGCTTCCTAACAGAAAAAAAAAAAACCCACTCAGATTTTCTCATTGTAATATTCTCTCAGTGTTTCTTTGTCTGTCTGTCCCTCTAGATTTATAGGGCTTTGATGGCAGGGCTTTTGTTCGGTCATTTTTGGCAGGTTTGTCTTTGTGTTGTCAACCTCTCCCCAGGTTTGACTGCTAGGAACTGGTTGAAAGCTTAGTGAAGGAGTGAATTGAAATGCTTATAACAGGTGTAATGGTTGACATCCATACAGGGCTTTTGCGTTTCACATGGATTCTCTCATTTGATCTTCTTCCCAACCCTCTGATGGATAATCTTTATTCATGTTTTTCGTAAGAGGGAGCAGGAAGCTCAGAGAAATCCAGTGGTTTTCCCAAAGTAACACAGCCCAGTCAGGATCAGAGCATGATCTTTCCCACCTCTCATGTTCCTCCCCGGCCTTCGGCTGCCTTCCACCACTGCCCGCACTCGCAGGTTCTGGGGAGCATTTCTCCGTGTCTCCCTTGTCCTCAGCTGGGGCCTGACAGTTGCCTTCTCTCTCCTTGATCTCTGCCTTCTCTTGCCTCACTCACTCCTGCCCTCTGTACAGTTCATGGCTTAGCCATTGAGTTGAGGATTTCTTAGGAAGCCCACACATGGTACAGTCTGCGCGAATCTGTATTTGGTTAGTTTCTGTTAAAATTAGAAGATGTTGAGGTCCAGAGAAGACCGCTGTTCCCACAGGACGTACACGCCCCTCTGCATAGTCAGGGCCCTGAACTGCAGGGGGTTGGGCATTTGTGTCTCTGCTCCCAGAGCAGCGCTCCAGGCTTGCAGATCAATGAACTCATCTCTTCCCAGGATGCCCCTGAGCTATCCAGTGGGCACACTTTATAGAAAAAATACTAGGCTAAGCACCGCCAAGAGAAAATGAAGTCATTGGTTGCATGAGAGTGATTTATTCTTTCATTAATGGCATATTTGCTGTCTTTTCTGATGATAAAATGGGTCCTCGCTGAAAGCGCTTTTGTTCCTAACTGAGCTCCAGTGTTGGGCTGTGCTACCCCTACAGGGCGTCAGGCCTTCTGGTGTCTCCATGTCATCAGCTGACGGGTCCCTCAGACTCTTGCCTCGCTGGTACATGCTTGAACTTTATTTTCAGGCTAATGGTCATATGATATGCAGCAAGGTGGAGAGGGCTTGCTTTATAACTAGCAGTTTGGCTTTTGAAAGAAGTACAATATGCAAAAGAAATTATATGAGAAAAAAATGTTAACACCTTCTCTACTGAAGTTACTATGCAGCGCCCAGTTATAAGGCCTATAAATGAAATCAGCTCATGCATCTGGAATCTTGCCTGTGGCAGAGATTTGAAAACCTGAGATGTTATATATAGTAAAGCAAGCAAAGGGGATTTACTGAGTGTCTACTAAGTGTCAGGCTGTTTCACACTTTACCTTGTTACAGCAGCCTTGCAAGTTGAAGGTGCTATTATCATCAGCGTATGCAGTGAATGCTTGAACAAAGTTAACATTTCAGCCTCAGTGTTCTGAATTAGAATCAAATCACCTTCTGACATTTTGCTCCCACTTCAAGCAAAGAACAATATCAAACAAATCACCAAAAATAGCAAATAATTTCATCTGGGGGATAAAGGAAAGATTTTGTCTCCCCAACATTCACAGGAAAAAACGTTTGGCCTGGGGATTTGACTGAGTGGTTCCAGCATCTATCTTGCAAGTGCAAGGTCCTGGGTTTGATCCCTGGTAACCACATACCACAATGCCAGGCATGGTGACTCACGCCCACCAGCAATCCGTACCACACACCACAATGCTGGGCGTGGTGGCTCATGCCTGTAATCCAAGCACTCGGGAGGCAGAGGCAGGAGGATTGCTGAGTTTGAGGCTTGCCTGGGCTACATAGTGAGCTCAGGGCCAGCCTGAACTACAGGGCGAGACCCTGTCTCAAAAAAAAAAAAAAAAAAAAAAAGATTTGAAAGAAATGGGCAAACTGTGACTAACCAATGGATAGATGACAAGCATAGCTACTTCAGCAACCTTTTGATTGAATAGGTCCAATGAGAAATCAAGCCTTAGAGGGTCTTGCTTGTCCGGAGACTCCTCCAGGTGGGTCAAAGTCCTGGCCAGCTGTTTGGGGAATTTGCAATTGTTGTGTTCCCGGGGAGGGGCTGGATCTGGATTTTGACATCCATCCTGGGAGAATAAGGTCTGCCGGTCACTGCTATCTGGAAGTGTAGTTCCTCATTGATGGTGTTGACCTTTGAGAATGTCCTTTTTGCAAGTCTTTCAAGGGCCAGCCCTATCTATCTGCCTACATATGTCTAGCTGGCTTTTCTACCTATAAACATTATGTGGTTACAGGGGATCAAACTCAGGACCTTGCACTTGCTAGGCAGGTGCCAGAACCTCTGAGCTAAATCTCCAGCCCCCTGCTGACTATTTTTCTAAACATATGTTGTAATTTGTCTATAAGCAGTGTACGAAAATTTCAATTTCTAAACTCTTTCACTAAACTATAGACTTTACTAAATTTATGGAACATGTACCATACCTGGAAATTTTAATTTAGTGGTTTTGATTAATAATAAAATTGAACATATTTTCATGTATGTATTGACTATTTCCTGGTTTGGAAACTGACTCATAGTTTTCTTATTTTTATAATATGGACTATTCTTTTTCTCATTGTGTTGTAAATTTTTTATTGCATTAAAAATTAATTCTTTATTTATCATGCATATTTAAAATTTTCTAGTTTGTAAATTGCCTTTATTTTTCCCTGCATGAAAGTTCTTTATTTTCAGATAGTTTAATATATCTGTACTTCCTTAAGTTTTTGCAATTTTTTGTGTTAAGGAGGATCATATATAATTATAGAATTACATGATACAATATTATATAACATATTTATATGATTCTATAATTATAATTATATAATATAACATTATATAATATATACATAGTATATAATATGTAGTATCTTTAAAACATTAGCTCTTGTGCCGGGAGTGGTGGCTCACGCCTGTAATCCCAGCACTCGGGAGGCAGAGACAGGAGGATTGCTGAGTTTGAGGCTTGCCTGGGCTACATAGTGAGCTCAGGGCCAGCCTGAACTGCAAAGCAAGACCCTGTCTCAAAAAAGAAAAAAAATTAGCTCTTGAATCCAACTTATTTTGATTTGAGTAAAATAAAAGTGGTATTTTTACTTATTTTCACCTAGTGATTTGATTAAACTAAAATTTTCCAATGGAATATAGGTGTTATCTTTGTCACTCAATAAATTCTTAGTTATAATTGGGGCCATTTCAGAAAATAAATTTGCTTCTTTGAGCTATGTTTCTCTTCCGGCACCATTACAGTGATATTTTATGTAGGTTTATAGTACATCTTAAAATCTGGTAGGGCAAGTTTATCTACATTATTTTTCTTTTTCAGTATTTTCTTAACAGTTCTCAAGCATTTATTTTTCAAGCCGAACTTTGGGGTTATTTTCTCAAGTTCCAAGACTTTGTAATTTTGCCTAAAAAATTAAAAAGTTTAAATTAATGTGAAGATGTCCTATCTAGGAGCATAGAATTTCTCGGTATTTATTCCATTCTTTGTGGCTCACTATAAAACTCTTAAGTTTAAAGAATACTGCACATTAAGTTTGTTCATAGGTCTTAATATTTTCAGCTCATTAGTTTCAGGGGGGGCCTTTTGAATTCCTGTTTTGTTTTTTTTTTTGAGACAGGGTCTTGCTTTGTAGTTCAGGCTGGCCCTGAGCTCACTGTATAGCCCAGGCAAGCCTCAAACTCAGCAATCCTCCTGTCTCTGCCTCCCGAGTGCTGGGATGACAGGCGTGAGCCACCACGCCCTGCACTGTGGTATGTGGTATTGATGGCTGGTGGGCATGAGTCTCCACGCCCAGCACTGTACGTGGTTACGGGGATCGAACTCAGGACCTTGCACTTGCGAGGCAGGCACCGGAACCACTGAGCTAACCCTCCGGCCCTTGAATTCCTGTTTTTTAACTAAAGCTTCTTAGGTAATTTCTTTTGACCTTTTAAGATAAAAATCTTAGCATCTGAACATAATTATAATATTATTTCCTCCTTTAAACTATTTCTTTTATTTATTTCCCTGTCTTATTGTATTGATTAAAACATCTAAAGCAAGATTTTAAAATGGTAATGAAGATTGGTACATCTATCTTATTCTAAATGTTTTCCAGTGAAATATATTAATGGTTGTTTTGTTCAAGAAGTTATTTTTTCTCATTTTAAAGATGTAGATTTTAATTCCACTTTTTAAAAATCTTGAATTACTATTGAATCTTATTAAATGTCTTTTTTGGCAGCTTTTGCTATGATCATATGGTTTTTCTCCTCTGACCTAGTGATGTGAGGAATTATATTAATAGATTTCCTCCTATTAAACTACCCAATATTCCCAGAGTAGACTCTACTTAGTCACTCTGTATTATTCTTTAAATGTGCGGCTGGATTTGATTTGATAATATTTTATTTAGGATTTTTGTTTCTATGCTTTTTGAGATTGACCTATAGAGTTTTCTTTTTTGAGAGTAGTATTTTGGTTTCAGGGTTTTCTGACTTTCCAAAACAAAATGAGATGGTTTTCATCTTGAATCAATTAAGTGACATTCCTAATGTGGATATGAACACACAGCATGGTCTGATGGAAAGAACACAGGACCAGCAACTAGAAGAGCCCCCCTGATTTTGCTCCTTAGTCCCGTAAATTTGAACAATTATCTCACCTTCCCCAAATTCCATTTTGTTGTTGTGACAGTCCAATGAGCTAATGAGATCGGAAAGAAACCTTTCGCAAAAAAAGGGAAACTTTTATTGAACACTTGTTCCATGCAAGGTGTTGGGTGTGACATTTTGCATAAATTATGTCATTCCCGGGAATCCTCACTAAATTCTCACATTTTCCAGTCATAGTGAGGACCCCTTAGAGCCCTAAAGCTCAGAGGCCCCTGATTAGCATCATCAGCATCATCTGAACATGTCACAAGTGCAGGGTCTCCAGCCTCACCCACTGACTCAGAACTTGCACTTGCGTAACACTTGCCGAGCAGTTTGCGTTTCCCTGAAAGTGTGAGAAGCTCCCAAGTCCCAGTGGTGCACACTTGCCAGCCTTAGAATGGATTCACAATGTAGCACTCTATGACTCTGAGGTTGACTCTCTTGTTTGTGCTCTGATATTCTGGATGAGATGGCCGCACAGCTGCACATATAAATTTTAGCTTTTCAGAGAAAACATTGTGATTATGCATGCTACTTTCTTCTTCTTCTTCTTTTTTTGTTGGAAACAGAACAAAACTGACCCATCCGCTGTGAGTTATTTTTCTATAAAGTCCAAAACTTAAATGCAGTTTTAGTGCCTGCAGATGTACTCTTTTCCCGGGAGACTCAGTCATACAACATTCCCATCAGTTGATCTGAAGGAATTTTTCAGCTGATCTTATGAGCAACCACAGAATTTTTGCTGGGGTGAGGGTTATTATATCATTTTCATCACAGAGATTACACTCGTCACTCCTCAAGCATGTTTTGGCTTCCATCAGGAGCAAAGGGCAGCATGTGCTAAGCTTCAGCGCATACATTAGTAGATACACATGCATGTAGGCACATGCCTAGAGGACATCCCAGATCACAGCAGAAACAGAAACCATGGTGACCAAGAGATCAGCGATTCTCTCAGCGGGAGCCTGCAGGGATGTGTAATGCAGTCAAGGTAACTGTTTGCAGGCTGTGGCGGGCAGTCACCATGGAGACTGGCAGTTGGGCGAGGGAAACCCTCCTCAGTGACGTTGGCAACAGCTGTTTCATTCCTTTAGGTCTTACACAAGCAATTCTTTCATACCCTACGTAGGAGAGCGGCACAGGTGTGTCTTTTGCTAAACTGAGAATGTAGAGGAAAAAGTGCAGTGTAAAATATTTATGATTATGGCATTCTTCCATGATGAACAAACTGTTTCTCTCAACTGAAGTTTCAGTGAGCACTTAAAGAATGTGGATCATGGGGAGATACTGTCAACTTAACCCGAAGTGTAAAATTTTCTGTGAATGTGAGTCGATTTCCTTGTCTTGGAACTTCCCTCCCAGTTCAGAGGTTGTGTTTGTAAGACTTCTCCTAACGCTTGAGAGTAGGAATAATGCCTTTGTGATTGTGTGCATTCAGAAATTTACTTTGTAATATATTATGATACTTCATGAGTTACATTTCCGTTTAGGTTTAACTGTCATCTCTTATTGGGTCGTTCAGTTTCTACTTCTACCTAAGCTTGAGTTAAAAGTTAATATGACCACTTTACTTAGGGAAGTGCTCAGTAAAAAGGATATTCCTAATTATATTAGTTATAGGTTTCTATGTGAGAAACTGCCACAGACTTAGTGGTTTAAAAACCACACGTTTATTATCTTACAATTTTTGTGGGTCAGCTATTAGGTCCTGGCTTAGCTGATACCTCTGTTGGATGTCTCAAGAAGCTAGAATCAAGGTTTTAGCCATTTTGTCACCGGAAGGCGGCTGGGGAAGACTTCCCTTCCCAGCTGATTCAATTGTTGGCAGATTCATTTTCTTGTGGCCTGTAGGAGGCAAAGGCCTCAGTTCTTCCAGGCTGCTCACAGTTCTCCACCAGGTGGCCACCAGAGGCGCCTTACATCCCAGTGCTTACTTCTTCAAGGCCGGGAGGAGGCGAGGCAGAGTGGTAAACACCACGATGTGATTGTAGGAGTGATAGCTCACAACTTGTGTCACGTTCTGTTGGTGAGAAGCAAGTCAAAGTTCCCGCCGACACCCAGTAAGGGGATTACACCGGTGCGTAAACACCAAGTGTTGGAGGTCACTTGGAATCTATCTGCTCCCAAGATTCTTTGCAGTGGTCCAATGAGCTGACCCCTGGGTCCCCTGGAAACGGGAATGCTCCATTCTAACTGTCCGGATGGGAAAGCAGACGGCCACTTGTCACAGGACGCTGTAACGCTCTATATTTTGTGTTCTTGTCAGAGATGAATTTTATCACATAGAGCATGCCTAAATTCTTTTCTATATGAAGTTCTTATTTTTATTTTATTCTATTAGCTACTTTTATTTTTAATTCAAAAAGTGATAAAATACCCCACCCAACTTACAAATGAAAGCACAAGTGTTTCAGAAGAGTTCTACGTGTTTTATACGATTGTGTACAAAATGGAGGCCATGAGAGTGAGTCCCTCTGACTGTGTGGACTGTGATTGTTCAGGCTCCAGCTGCTCTGAGGTCGGTTACTGCATTCACACCACAGCCCAATTTTCCAAGGGTGGTTCCTATCCAGGGACTAAGTCTGGCCTGTTCCTGAGCCATGAGAAGCTCTCCCATGAGCCACTTTGGCTTGCAGACTCTGCCCAGTGTCCTGGGCAAGCTTTCCTAAGCTTGACTGGTTTCTGTTACCCAGGCTTCCCGCATCCTGCCTTCCCTCTTGTTTATTCAGGGTCAGTCCTGCATCATGGTCTGCTGGTTCCTCAGCTTCCCCTGATTACCTCGTCATTTTCCTTCACAGCTATTTCCCATGATACATTTCTACCATATTTACTTCCGTCTTGATCTCCCTTTCTGTATGACCCAGACTATACAATGCAACTACTAGCATTGAAGAAGTATGCACAATTTTTTAGTGCTATGTGTTTGAGTAAGTGGTCTGTCTCTGAGATTGCTCCAGAAATGGTAGTGAAAAGGCTTTGGAAAAACATGGACATTCGATCCAGAAGCTTGGAGGTGGAATCTTCGTAACGCTAGGTGTTCTTGGGTGAGTCACTTATCTTTCCAAGGTTCATTTATCCCATCGGCAGAGTAGGAATGGGAGCAATATGTTCAATATAGGATCCACAAAAGTACGCCTAAAAAATAATGCGTGGAATAGAGGACATGCTTAAAACCCACAATAGTGTGTGGGTTTTGTACAAGACATAGGAGAACAGTGGTGCTGTTTTACAAATGGAGAAGACGTATTCCGGTGAGATGTGTCTTTTTCACAAATGTCATTATCGAAGGTATGAGGATAAAGGATGCTTCCCAGGGCAGCACTGTGAATGCAAACAAGACAGTCTCCACTACACAGACAGACTGGGCAGGGAGGTTTCTGCAGGTGTGAAGAGGGCAGATCTGTGCTGAGCCTGGGGAAGGAGGGCAGCACCCGGAGAGGCAGCCGGATGGCTGTACTGGCTCCACCTCCTCTTCAACTGAGTCGCAGAATTTGCCATGGGGATGACAAGCCTGCTGTGCAGAGCGGCTGGTGAGGAGCCACTCCTGGGGCTTCTCCTCATTCTTTTTCCTCTTTGCAGTTTAACATCTGCTTTACCTTCCAGGTGTGTTTTCCTTGTCTTCTACTCCTCCATCCTTCTCAGTTCACATCAGTCTCACATCTACAGAGAAGCAGAGTCTTTCCTTCTACCCTGAAGTATAAACAGCTAGAACCAGGGAAGCCTTAGAGAGAAGCATACATCTCGCCGCACATGCGCATACTACAGCTGAAAGCTTAGGTTTTGGGCTCTCACAAGTCTGGCTTCTAGTCCTGAGCGCCTCATCCTGTGGACCCTGGGTGAGCTTCACAGAGTCTGAGTCTGACACCTTTTGTCTGGAGAGAAGGCTAATGGGTCCTTTCTCTGACGTTGTGAGGATTGACAATCTCTTACAGGGGTTGGAACATAGAGGGCTCAGTGCTGGAGTCGGAGTAATTTTGTTCCCTCAGATTTGTTTGTTGGAACCCAATATTTAATGGCATAGTCTTATGAAGGTCTTTTAAGCCACAAAGAGTCTGCCTTGGCATATGGACTTAGTTTCCTCACAAAAGAGGTTGCAGGGTGCTGCCTCTCCTTTCCCCCATGTGGGACCACAGTGCCCTCAGTAGGTACCACATCTGATGATGGACACCAGATCTTGGACTTCTTAGAAGGCAGGAGTGTAAACAATAAAGTTTTGTAGTTGGGGAATTACCTAGGCTCAGATGTTTTGTTACGGTAGTTAGGATGTACTCGACATTTAATAAGTTGGCTCTTTCTTAGTATACTTTGTTTAAAATGGTTTTCTGATCATCCTAATGTCAACCTTGGTTGCTGATAGCAATATAGAAACCATGCATGAAGGTTCATACATGTTTGTGTGAGTTGTAGACTTTCATCTTTATAGAATGAGGATGTGGTGGAACCTTGCTTATGACATCGAAGAGTAAATGGCCTTGGCCTGAGCTTCAGAAGTTGCCTGAAAAAAAAAAACCAACACCACTTTTTCAATTAGAAAATAATAAACAGGGAGCAAAAGTTTTCATATGAGTGAATGTTAGAGTTGTCTTAGCACTGTAGGCCAAAAAGTTCTTTTCAGGGCTCACAAGGAAAAATAAAAAACAAATTGCAGGGGAAGAGGTAGGCAGGAACCTATATAGATCCTTCTAACTTCCTCCCATCTCTACCGTGGAAGGGAAGAAAATTAGTTGTGTGGGATCCTCTGAAAATGAGGCTGCCCCTGGGAAGCAGTTGGGTTCTTTGTTGTGTAGCCCTCTGTAATATGGCAGAGGCAGAGAGATGAATTTGGTTCTAGAATTACCAAGTCTAGAATTCAAACACCTGGGTCCCTTCTGCAACCACTTACTGTGTGACTTGAGGCCACTTCCTCTCTGAGCTTGTTTCTGTACCTTTAAAATGGTCCACTACGGGGCCAGGATGAGAAATGCTCTCTGTGACTTCTGTGCAGGTGTTAGCTGCTTATCACTGAAAGAAAGCCCTTAAATCACTGAATCATGAGAATTTGAAGGAACATCCAGTGAGCAACGATGATGGAAAGATTTACATTCTTTGATGCGGCAGCTGCTACACAGGCGAGACACAATTTGGTTGGAAGTAGGTACGGAGACTGGTCCGGAAGCCCTTGCATAGTATACACCCTGCTTCTACTTTTAACATTTGGGGCAGCTGGAGAGAACGCGGTAAAGCTAATGAAGGGGGAGTTAGGGGTCAAGGGAGAGTCAAGCCTAAATGTTCACACAGCTATTTGAAAAGGAATTTTAGGTCGTTTGAGTTTAGACTTGCTCTTCTGTTCCTATCTCCATTGTACAGGGCGTGGCAGTTTGGGCCCTGAGTGTCTTCCAAAGACCCATGTGTTAAAGACTTGGTTCCCCCTGTGACACTACTGGGAGGTGAGGACCCTTTAGGAGGTGGGCCCTAGTGGAAGGAAGTTAGGTCAGGAGGGTGTGTCTTGAGGGGGACGGTGGTGCCCCCCCCCCCCCATTCTTGGCCTCTCCTGCTATGTTGTTGCACTGTGCTGCTGCTGCAGGGCCAAAGCAACAGGGCCAAGGAAACCTAGACTGGAGCCTCTGAAATCACAAACCCAAGTAAACCTTTTATTCTTTTTATTCTTTTGATCATCTCCATTCTTTTAGTACCAGGAAGCTGACTAACATGCTAGGACATTGGAGTTCAGAGAGGTTATTTAACTTGCATAAAGTGGTACGGCTCACAGGTGAGAGGCGTGATCCCATGCCAGGCCTTATGGGATACAACCCCCAAAACAGTGCACGTGGCAGGACTTTGTGACTTGTACAGCCCCATGACTTTTAATCTTTTAAGGCAACTGAAGGACAATGGTTTGCTTAAGGCCACACAGCTTAGAAATAATAAAGGGGTTGATGCTTGATTTCCCTATTCCCAGAACAGGGCCTGTTCTACTCTGGCTGCTGCTGTAGGATTTCTCCCTAATCCTGCTTTCCACTCCCTTTTCTTTTTTAAAAAATTAATAAGAGGCAGCCAAACAATGGCTAATGGGCTCACGAGAGGTTAGGAGCACACTTGTGAGGCAATCACAGAATCGCTCGCAGCGAAACACATGATCTCAGTAACAAAAGGAATACAGAAATCAGTTTCTTTGACTGTTCTTCACCCTAATCAACCCTCATGCTGCTAAACTGTTCCTGACATTCTGTGGTCCCCCCTCCTTTAAAGTCCCAAAGAAAGCATGATGAAATAAGCTATAGGCATTTGGGGGTTATTTAGCTCTCTGCAGTGCTCTAGGATGCAATTTGTAGGCAAGATGTTAAGGAATTACCAAAAAAATGCTAGATGGTGCCAAGAGCATTGTACCAATTTCTTCCTGGCCCTGCTGCATATTAGGTATGCATGTGGTCCACACATTTTTCAAAAACGCACCCCCAGGTGTCAGGGCCTGCTCTTTAGAACATATCAACTAAATGTGGAGAGACGGATACGCTGAGGAAATGAAAAATAAAACCCCAGCTGCTCTTTCGAACATGGCTGTAATTTGGGGGCTTGGCATGGGCTGTGGTATTCTTGTCTAGAGTCCTGCAAAGGCAGCACCCTGGAAGGCTAGATCCTTCGGGACAGAACCAGGAATAAGGGTACTGCTCTTGGCATAGGATCTGGCACATACTGGGGGCTCAGGGAACCAGAGGTGTGCAGATGAATAAACAAGCAAGGTGAACGATTAAACTGGCATAAGGAGAGGAAGGGCCTATTGAAAGAGGGTGGTTGAAGTAAGCCATAGTCCTGCTCTTCTGATTAATTCCTGCCTAAAATGCCACTTCTCATTTTAAAGAGTTGGCTGTGTGGTGTGGTGGCAAAAGGTTAAGCGGAGAATTTAGAAGACTTGGGCTTAGGCCCAACAGGATTTGAGCCTCTTTCTTTTTAATGAGATTATCATTGATCATATAGCACAATGTTTAGTGGATAACAGGTATATGTTCTTTCATTCATCCTTTTACCCATTAGTTGTCCTTTTATCTGTCTGTCCATCAGTCCATCCATCCATCCATCCATCCATCCATCCATCCATCCATCCATGTCCTTGCATAATCCACCAAATGCCAGCCCTGATATCAAAAGCTAGTGGTAAAAAGATGCACCACCATATTAAGGAGTTCAAAATTGGGTGGAAATCATGGTTCTTCTTAGATAACACCATGAAGGTAGAGATTAGTATTTCTTTCCTTGACTGATAAGGAAGCCAAACATTATGGCCCCTGTGTGACTTGCCCCAGCCATTGGCACTAAGTCCTTACAGTGGAACTCAGCCTCCAGCAATGCCACTGTTGATCTCATGAATATATTTTGTTTGGTGACCTGTTGTTTGGGCAGAAAGAAAAGAGGGACCAGCAATACCTCGAAGTGAGGTCCAATCTCTCTAACCCTTGGCCTTATTCACACTTGTTCTTTATGAGGTTGGCCCCAGGGCGATGTAGTATGTACTCCTGGCTTGGATTTGCTGTGCCCATGCCCAGTGATTCTTCCAGAGTTTACAGATTATCATTGGCCTCTGACAAGGCCTAAACTCATTACTGATCTCTGAATCTTTCCTGTCTCAGGGGTGATGATCATTACTATCACTATTTTGGCTTCTTTAATCCTGTGGGCTGATGGTCACTTTTGGGTCAAGTAGATCCAAACCAGCTGTGATCTTGGTGTAGCTTCTGGGCATTTTCAGGGGCGGGATGGGCAGTGGATGTAGTGGTGAGGGTGTTGTACACCATATACTAATTGCTTGGTCATGTTTCCCAAACAGAAGAGAATATTCTGCAGTGAGGTTCTTCTAAGTGCTCCTATGAAAAGGTTTTCTTTTTATTCCTTTTAATATAAGAAGCACTTACTGAACCACTACCTGTTTACTCTTTTAGTTCTGTCCTGGAAAGGGCAGGAAACTGGTGTTACCTCTCCTAAAATGTTTCCAAGCTGAGGTCATCTCTTCCAGTTAGTGTAGTGTGTGGAACTTTGGGGACTCCATCAATCACTGGGACTTGAGGTGGGGAAAATGCAAATCTCCCTTAGAAAATCACACCGGCCCAGGATGCCTATGCCAGGCTGACTTGGACCACTTTGGTTGTAGGCCAGAGAACTGGTCCAGCAGTGTCCTCAGAAAAGGCAAGGCCTCCCTGGGTGAATGAAGGAGGAAGGCCCATTGACATGGCCTTGATAGCATCGCCTGTCTGCTACCCACCCACCTGGGTAACTTAATAAGGAGCTGAGTGATTGCCAGCATCTGTCCAGAGCTTAATAATCACACAATGGCTCCAGGGACCATGGCTGATCAGGTGGAGCAGAATAGACTGTTGCTAAGAGTGAGAGCTCTGAGTCAGACTGCATGCGGGTTGAAACCCGGCTTCGCTGGTTTTAGGCTTGTGACTTTGGTGGCAGGAATGTCTCTGGCCCTCAGCTTCCTTATCGGCAAGACAGAGGATAGTAAGAGCACCACCATATTGGGTGACTCTGAGCATCTAATTAGCTGTTGTAGGAAAATGACTTAGAATGGTGCCATTTGTAGTTAGGATCAACATCTCAGGCTTCCTCCATTTCCATTTCTGAATTAGATTTTATCTACAGAAAACAACCAATTTTCGCTGACCCAGATTGGATGTCATCTCCTTAGTCAACAGCAATACAAGAAGAGCACATCTGTTCTCTTCAAATGGCAGCCGAGGCCAGCTTTATTAGCCATTCAGGAAGACACTGGCCACCGTTCACAGATGTGTTTGCTTTCTGTTGACAAAAATAAAAGTGTTGTTACTGTGTTTTCTTTTCCGCCTTTCCTGTCAGGAAAGGAAATTTGGGACATTACCCCAACTTATCTTGAGTGTCACAAAGCATCTATTTCTATTTTCCAGATAATAGGAGTAAAATAGAGTGACTGAAGGGAGTTTAAGGAGTATAATCCTAAGAAAACAAAACTTGAGATTCATTCATATCTTAAGTTTCAACTTAAAAGTGTATGCCTGTTTTGAATTTGAGACATGTACACAAGTTTGTTTAAATATTAAATGAGTACTTTTAATGATCAGGCTTCCAGTAAAATTGGTATCCCTCTGAAATCATCCTGGGACTCCTTGTGATGGTCACTATTTCTGGTTTTCCTCCTTACCACAAACAGTAGGCCTGCAGTCTCTGTCCCCTTGAGGAAGGAGTGACTGTATGATCAGCTTTGGGGAAGAGAAGTCGATCAGTTGTGAGTGGTGTGCACTTTGCCATGTCCCCTAGCTGGGGTAAGGCGGAAGCCTGGCTGTCCCTGGGTGACTCTGAGTACCTTGTATAGCTCAGCTGCCTTTGGGTTTCCCCCAAGAGCCTGTCTTCCATTCTGAGAGGATGGCCTGAAGTATTTTCTTTTCTTTCCTTTTTTTTCCTTTTGGAGACAGGGTCTCGCTTTGTAGTTCAGGCTGGCCCTGAGCTCACTATGTAGCCCAGGCAAGCTTTGAACTCAGCAATCCTCCTGTCTCTGCCTCCCGAGTGCTGGGATTATAGGCGTGAGCCACCGCGCCCGGCCTGAAGTATTTTCTTTAGAACTGCACCTTTGGGAAAGTGAGGAACACATGTGTGAAATGAAAAATTTTAACTGCTGGGTTTCCCTTTGTTATAGAATGATCACTTCCCTCCTTGTCTGTTTTTAGATTTCACATATACAGAAAGACAAAATAGTAGGGAGGCTGTCATTAGACAAGAGGAAGGGAAGGAGGGAAAGGAGGGATTGAAGGGTGGGCAATAAGGGACTGAATATGATCAAAATACTTGTATACATTGAAATCCTCTCCCCTTAGTGTGAAAGTAGAGGGCAAGTGAGGCAAAGGGGGTAATGGGGATTGATTAAAGTGTGTTGTGTGCATGTGCACATCTGCCAGAATGGAACTCATAAATCTGTATAACCAATATGCACTAATAAAAGTATATAAAAAATAAGTTATTTTCACATTCCTTTTAAAATATTTTAAATATAATGAATAGTGTAATATTTATGTTTTCCTCAGAAGATGTTATGCCAAGTGAAATAGCCAGATACAGAAAGACAATACTGTGTGATCTCACTTATATGTGACATCTTAAAAAGTCAACCGATAGAGCCAAAGAGCAGAAAGGTGGCTTCCTAGGCTGGGGGTGGGCTGGGGGAGATGGGAACCTAGTGGTCAAAGGTACAAACTTGCAGTATAAGGGGACTAATTCCCAGAAACTCAGTGTAGAGCATGGTGAGCACCATAATGAAAGCTATATAGATTTACATTATTGTGTAGCTGAAATCCGCTAAGAGGTCATAAGTGTTCTCAACACACACATGTGGACACACACACACACACACACACACACGAAGGTAACTATGTCATTTGGTGGGTATGCTAATTAACCTGATTGTGTGCCACCGTTTCACAATGTACACGTCCACTAAAATGTCATGGTATACATTCTGAAGACAATTTTGATTTGTCAAGTATACTTCAATGAAGCTAAAAGAAATAGTCTCAATGTATAGGCTAAAATTAGCATGTTATTTGTTAATTTCTAGGATGTAACAGTTATTCATCTACCGAGTGCCTAGGACAATGTGCTGTACCTGAGAATCGTAAGGAGAAGTTGTGAACCTCTGACTGCTGGATTCTTTTGCAGTTTCGTGCTTAGGCTAGAGCAGGTGCACGGTGAACAGAATGGGTTGAAGGAGTTCCCTTCGTTACTATAATAATGCAAACCCATGGACCCATCACTTCCTCAGACTTGCTCACACACCAGCACCAACTTCACTTTCTCCTGCTTTATAGCTTTATTCAGGAATGAGGTCATTTAACCTCTGAGTCTTCCAATGAGGCTGAAGTAAACTTCTGGACAAGTGTTTGAGAGAGCCTTGCTAAACTGAGTTAGGAGCTAAGTTAGTGTGGATTTAGGAGCTACAGACACCATGGTATGGCCCAAGCATACCTGTTCTCTAGCATGACCTTCTCACCTTGACCAAGGCAGATCTCCAGGCACATTCGTTGACCAGCAGTTGGCTGCCTGACTTTCACTATCTCCATTTTCTACCAATAACATGAAGACAGCCCCAGGCCCTCATTTACAAAGCACTGTGACATTTGTGGTCCCCCTTTGCCCTAGGGCTGAAAGTACTCTCTGGGAGTTTGCATATGTTTAAAACACCTGGGAAACCAATTCATCAGTTTGCATAAAAATCTTGCAAAACCAGACTTCAGGACAGGAGGAAGATGTATAAAAGGATTAAAAGGAAAGGCATTAAAAAGGTGAGAGCCCTAGAAATATCAGAATCCCAGGTGCTTTGGTAATCTAGTGGTGCCTAGCCAGCTCAAAACTGAGCAGTTTAAAACAGTGTTACTAGCTGGGTGTGGTGGCACATGGTTTTAATCCCAGCACTCTGGAGGCTGAGGCAGGAGGATTGCCATGAGTCAGTTCCAGCCTGGGCTACATAATTCAAGGACAGCCTGAACTACATAGAAAGACCTTATCTCAAAACCCCAAACCAAACAAAAAACACAAATCAATATTGCTATCATTCACACTTCCATAGGTTGATATGACTTGGCGATGTGATTCTCATTTGAAGTCTGAGGTTAGAGCCATTTGAATGCTTACGTCTGGTGCTTCAGTTGAATGGATGAAAAGTTAGAGGTTGGACACAACCTGCTTCTATTTCCAGCATGGCAGTCTGAGAAGAGTAAGCTTTTTTATATAGTATCTATCTATCTATCTATCTATCTATCTATCTATCTATCTATCTATCTATCTATCTATCTAATCATCTATCATCTATCTCTATCTCCCTCTCTTTCTCTTTCTCTGAGCTCTAACACTGAGCTAATTCCCCAGCTCTTTACATTTTTTTCTCTCAATTTTAAGAAAGTCTTACTAAGTTGCCCCAGGCTGGGCTGGAACTTGTGATCCTCCTGCCTCAGCCTTCCAGAGTGTTGAGATCATAGGTATACACCACCACATTGGGCTTCTACCTTTTCAAAACAGGATTCCCTAATCTCAGCACCACGGATGTTTTTGGTCATTTTGTTGTGAGCAGCTGTCGCGTGCATTGCAGACATATAGTATGTGCTCCTGATTTCTGTCAGTTAGAGGCTGTAAGAGTGTCTTCCAACTGCTCTCCTAGCCAGCTGTGACTGCTAGCGCTGGCTCCAGATATTGTTCAGTGTCCCTGGGAAGCCAAGTTGTGCCTTGAGTCGAGATGCGCAGCTCTTGAGGTAGTGTGGGAAGAAACCCAGACGGAGGCTGGAAGCCCTTCCCTGAGGCAGACTTGGGAGTTGTGCGCAGGCACTTCCTTTGCCTTCTGGACCAGCTGCAGTCAAGGAGATGAGGACTACACAGGGCGTGAATTCAGGAGAGAAGGTTCGGGGAGCAGAGGGACAGCTTTAGAGAGGAGGGGTTTGTTGACAGCGTAGCTCATGGAAGGAGTTTCCCGGGACTTCTGCTGTGGGCTTCCTTTCTCAACTCCGCTGGGTGCCAGTTCTGGCCCCATTCTGGCTCAGTTCTCCACGGGCACAGGATAAGATACCTCAGTCACGGTTTCCGTTGTGGAAGATCTTGGGGACCATTTGAGAAGCAGAGAGTTTCTATGCAACGTGCTACCTGTGCGATGAGGTATTGACAGCAAAACGTGCAGAAGGAGCCTGGGGAGGGCTGCTGCGTAGCGCGAGTGCTCTCTTTCTGGCAGAGGCGACAGGCCTGAGGCACGGCAGATGCCCGGATCCATCCTGAGGAGAGAGAGGACAGCCCTGCGGGGCGAAAGCGCAGTTCAGCGAAGCTGCAGGGGGCATGGGTAGAGGCAGTGTCCACGAGCCCTGTGTGTGTGGGCGGGGGGGGGGGGCTGTGCTGCAGCGATCCTGCAGGAAGGGCAGAGATGGAACATGGGGTGTGGGGCTGTCCTCCCAGCTGGGGACCCCACACTTGATTCTGTCTCCAGTTCTTGGCTATTATTGTTTTGCCCACCCCCAGTCCCGAGGAGATGACGTGTTGGTATTTGTAAAACAACCCATGGCGAGGCCTTGCTTTCTGGTCAACTGCGACCTCAGCTTAGGAGGCGGGAGGCTCTGAGGACTGTAAACCAGGCTCCTCACGATTCTGTCCCGCCATGCGCGGGGAGGCCAAGGAGCGCAGGCAGGGGCGTGGGTGCCTACTACGGGGCTTGGGAGACCTCTCGGTTCTTGGAATGGCTGGGTGGAAGCGCTGTCCTTGGAGATGCTATGACTGAATTTTGGATTTATTTTTATTTTTACTTTTTTTTTTTTTGAGACAGGGTCTCGCTTTGTAGTTCAGGCTGGCCCTGAGCTCACTATGTAGCCCAGGCAAGTCTCGAACTCAGCAATCCTCCTGTCTCTGCCTCCTGAGTGCTGGGATGACAGTGAATTTTGGATTTTAAGTGGCTTGGTCATTACTCAGTAACTTGTACAGTTAGGGCTGGTTCCAGGTTTATAATGTCAAACACACACATACACACATGCACGCATGCACACACACACACACACACACACACAGATGGTGTTGTCGAAAAGGAAAATGTAGGGAAGAGAGAGAGAAAATGAAGCCATTTAGTGCTATTTGCTTTATGGCCGCACTGCTGGGAAAGTCTGATTTGTCATTATGGGCTCAGATTATGGGCTCAGTGAACTGCTTGGGGCGTCAGGTGTCCCTCAGTCCTGGTTCCCTCTCTTGTTGCCCTGCACTTTTGCTGCCCACTACAGTGTCCAGGGGAACTGCATCGAGTGAGCAGGGATATCTCTAGTGTGCTTGGAGGAAAAAGGGATGGATCTGGGCTCTCCGCTGCAGAAGAAGGAAAGAGACACCAAGTCACCAGGCAGACAACTGGCTGTACTCTGACTAAAGTCCTTCTACATTCATTGTTCTCTGGGCCATTCTCAAGGCTACCAAGATGAACATTTTTGATGAAAAAAGCTCTCCAATGTATTGGGGTCAGAGACGTGATACTTTGAATTGAGAGTCTGTCTTCATGGGTGGCCCTGTGGACAGGTCTACTAATAAACCCGTGCCTTTTTCCCAGGATGAGGTTCCAACGGCTAAGCTTGGCATACGAGCCCGCTTCCTTCTCCAGCCTCATCTTCTGCAGTGTACCACGCTTCACCCACACAGAGGCGCCCATCCTTCCCTCCTCATGGGGCCCTTTTCCTGTCACGCGCCTCCTTTCTCCTGTCTGTCTGTCTGCCTATCTGTCTGGTGCCTCCTACTCTTCCCTTCAGGTCCTGATTACTGGTTTGGCACACGTCTGGGAGTATCGCCTCTGTGCAAAACCTTTTGATGAGCAAGGCAGAGTCAGTGCCCTTACAAGGAGCCGCCGGGATCACTTTCTCTGTCTTCCACGCCCTCAGGGTTGCTTAGGGCTCCAGCATGCTTAGGGCCTCCATCACGCCGCCAGCGTCAGTGCTGCAGAGACTGTGCTTGACTCCCTCTTGGTTGCTCATTTTGTCATGATGCTCGCTCACGTCTCAGATCCAACCAGCATGTATTTTCATTGTTATAAAGGAATGAGCAAGTGAGTGGACAGCCATGGGCAGCTCCCTAGTGCTCCGGCCTCTTGGTCTTCCCCAGAGCAGTGTCCAGCAGGCGCAGGGGAACAGCTGCCTCATTCCATGTGGAAGTTCCCTGGGAAGATCTTCGTGTATATACTTCTCCGCACTCTTGGCGGAAGAACAGGTTTTGACACAGCCAGCAAACCCCACAGAGTCAAGTTCCTTCTTTAAGAAGATTAATGAACAAGGTACTTAAGAGAAGGGTTGGGTGAACTAGTTAGCAACAAGTAAGAACCAGCAGCCATAAGCTCAGCCCCATTTCAGGAACAAACCAAACCAGCATCTTTCAGGTTGAACTTGGCTTCATTCAGTTCATCTTTCTCCCCCTGTTGGTGCCTCCTCAGCTCGGCTCCCACACCCACCTCGGCCTCTGTCGCTCCTCTCTGTTGAATCACCACCAGCAGGCCGCACCGGCCATACTCGCTCTCGATCCTCAGCTGGGTTTTGTACTTTCTTCACTTTGCCATCCTGTGAAGACAGAGGGGATGGGGGTGGAGGGAGAGTCTTAGATAAATAAACGATCTGAAGTCTTTCAAAGAGAAGGAAGCTCTGAGTGGGCCCGTGATTCATGGTGAAGGGAAGATGTGGAGGCGGCAGGAGTGGCGGCTGGATGGGGATCAGAGGGAAGGTGAGGGCTGGGCCTCCCCGCATCCTGGGGTTCGGTGGGAAAGGCGAGGCGGTGGAAGAGATAAGGTGTGGAAGGTTGAGGTGGGCAGGTGACGGACTGTGACCAAACGGGATGCAGACAGATGCATTCTCTTTTTGAATTTTTAAAAAAGTTTTAATTTTAATAGAACACGAGCAGATATTAATAAAGAAAATATAAAGGCCATTCTATGAATGGATAATTTTTCCTAACAAAGATGACTAAAGACTAATGATGGTAAATATGCTGTGCCTTCTGATCTAAAAAGAATATATTTTTATTTGCTAATCTCTCAGCTTATTTCCTAACAATACTGTAGCCTTTTCTTTCTTTCTTTCTTTCTTTTTAGCTTAAAACATTTTAAGTATTTGCAAAGTACCTTACATTCTGTATAATCATGAAAAAATTTCTTCCTATTTTGCTATATTTATTATTCTTTTTGGGCTTTATATTCACTTTCAGTTTCTCACATCAGAGAGATAATGCAATATTTACATGTGTGTGTTTGACATTTCACTTAAGAGTATGTTCTTAAGGTGTGTCCCTTTACCCTTAAATGTCTCAGGCTTATCTTTTTTATGGCTGACTAGTACTCCATTATATAAAAAACACATCTTCTTTATTCATTCATCGGTCGATGGGCATTTGGGTTATTTTCAAGATTTAGCTATTGTAATCTGTGCCACTATAAATATAGATGTGCATATATTGCTGTGATATGATGCTTTTAATTCTTTTTTTTTTTTTTTGAGACAGGGTCTTGCTTTGTAGTTCAGGCTGGCCCTGAACACACTATGTAGCCCAGGCAAGCCTCAAACTCAGCAATCCTCCTGTCTCTGCCACCCGAGTGCTGGTGCTTTTAATTCTTGTAGGAAGATTCCAAGAAGGGGAATAGCTAGATCAAATGGAACCTCTAGTTTTAGTTTGTGAGGGATCTCTACCCTGATGTTCACAGTCACTGTACCAGTCTACATTCTCACCAATAGTGGAGAAATATTCTTTCCTCCACATAGCCTGGCTAGCAGTTGCTGTTGGTTGATTTCTTGATAGCAGCCATTCTTGCTGGAGTGAGATGGAATCTCAGTATTGATCTAGTTGGCATCTCTCCAATGACCAGTGATGCTGAATATTTTTTCATGTCTTTATTTGTTGTTTCTACTTCGTCTCTGAAGTGTGTATTCATCTCAGATGGTCATTTTTGAATTGGGAGATATGTTTTATAGAGCTGATCCTACTTTAAAAAATATAGCACATTTACTTATTAACAATCACAAATAAAAGAGCAAACTAGAGAAAAATGCTTTTAACCCATATGCCAAAGGTAGTGATAACCATATTGAAAGCTATAAATCAGTAAGAAAAGACTAAATTAAAACCTCAATGGGCAAATAAGCAAGAAATTTAAAAAAACTAATGAAACAGGAGACTCATAAACCTCTACAACTTTTTATATAAGGAAAAGATGTTTATTAGACTATATCACACATGGATGTTTAAAAGAAAAAGAAATGACTCCAATAATGATTTTCCCATGTGCTTCATATAAATCTCTAAATGTTTTTAAGTCCTAATCAAAGAACTAACTGATGGTCTTCTCTTCTTCAAATTAGCAACCTTTAAAAAAAATCTAATTGGATAGTGAGGGGACACAGTGCAATGGGCACATACCACAGATAGGTGCACTGCACTCCTGCCCACAGGAAGGAGGGAACTACTAGCATGCAGTTCGAACATGGGAAATGGAAACCTCTCACTTCCTGGTGTCTGAAATACCAGCTCCTCTCCACTGAGCCTTTTCTCATAAATGTTCCATTTCTTCTCCATTGCCTTCTTTCCTACAGTGTAGGCACCAAAGGGTTTAAATGTTGACCTTTAGTCTTGAATTCCCAGGCAGAGTCTGGCATACTCTACACTCACTAACTTTGCAGGTCCAAAATTCAGTCACGTGACCCAACACAATGTTGACACATGGTCTGAAGAAGGCACAGAGCATCTAAAATGAGGACCATCTTGGGAAGTTGGGGACATATGGTGAGAATATGCTTAAGATGACTTGTGTGTTAAAAGTCATTGAAATTTCAGTATTTGTTTTATTGCCTTTCTTTTCAAATTCCTAGGTTTCTGCTATCCCTGATATAAGGATACATTTTGCCAAAATGATTCATTTACGTATTCCTGCAGGCCCAATAAGCAGAAGTGTTCTCTTACATCTTAAACATAAGCGTTCAGTGTAGACATACAAGATTTCAGTTCCAGATTAATATACAGCACGATAAACTAGTTGTTTCAAACATCCCTTTCTAGTCAGGATCTCAGACAGAAAAGTGAGGTGTGACAACTGACCCAGTATACAAAGCTTGAGCACCTACTGTGGGCCAGACCCTTTTACTTATGTTATTCTACTTAGAACCATCCCAGGATAGGCTAGTACCAATCACTCATTAAATGCATGAGAAAACTGTTTGGCTCTTTGAAGGGCAGAAGTGAACTATCTGAGAATCATTCTAAGGCTCATGACCTCATCACAAATCAATTGAGACAAGAGAGCCATAAAGAGCCTTTACTGAGCAGGGGAGGACAGCTGTTGCTCTTGCTAATTGGTAGTTGGGACAGAGTCCCTGCTCAGGAACACTGGGGGGCAGTATGGTACAGTATGGATTGAGTTAGGGTTTTTGAAGTCAGGATCTGGTTGTTTGTTTGAAAGCTGTGTGACCATGAATAAGTTAAATAACCTCTCTAACTCTTAATTCTTTTGTCCTCAAATGGGATTGTGGAAAATGCCGCGCAAAGTGTTAAGAGCTAATCACACGGTTCTAATATCGCTGTGCATTCCAAATTTGGGGGAGCCCTCATGCCCTTCCTGAGTAAGGAATACTCCCCTTAAAACTGCTGGGAAGTTTCAAGCCTTTTGGGGTTCAGACTGCTGCTCAGCTGAGTGTGTGCTCTGGAGATGGAGGTGAGGGTCAGCCCATGAATGCTGGGGTCTGTTTGTCAGTGTCGTAACAGGAGGGCGGGTTGTTCAGGACCCATGGCAGGTGGTTCGGGCTGGGGCAGAGCGAAGGAAACCTGCCCAAACTGGGTCTTCTGGCAGGTCAGGTGAGCACGCTGGCTTGAGGGACTCTAGGGTTAAGGGCTGCTGGAGCGAGGGCAGGACCCAGAAGTGAAGCTGGGTTAGAAGCTGTGCAGAACTGAAGACGTGGGAGTATTAGCATCGCAGGGGAGGCATGGGCTTTCCTCTCCGTGTTTCCTCTCTTCACTCATTCATGGGTTTTGCCAAGTCTGCCTTCTCCCCTGTCATCCTTTACTTAATTTTCTTTACTTCCCTTGTCTGACTAAAGTCAACTTAGTGTCATATGAATCAAGAGCAGCTACTAAAATAAAAATATCTGTTCACAGACCACCTAAAGTTTCCCCGCTGGCCACCCACGGCTGCCTTGGCTGGGACCCTGTGGTCGAGCTCGGCTGACTACCTGGAGCTCTGTAACTCGTTCACCAAGTCACCATTCTCCCCGTTTAAACGTCTTGAGGGACAGGAAGCCCAGGTTTTCTCTTGCAAGTCTCCACCAGAGAGTTCTTCCACAGATTGTGCCTGAATTTTCTTTTCGACAAATGTCACCGTATTCTAATTACCGCACAAGTGCTAGCATCACCACAGCTGGTTGGAGGAGGCTGCGCAAACATCTGCCTCAAATTTGGCTCCACCTCAGGGAATTTCTGTACAGCCAGTGCATCCTTTCTCATTGGCATTCTGAAGCAAGGAATGCTATCTATGGGAAGTGTAATTTATGGTTTTATACTTTATACTTTCATCATTAATTATTTTTCATGCTAGTGTAACTTGGTCAGAGCTGACTTCCCATTTCTTCAATCTGAATTTTTTTTTTTTTTTTTTTTTTGAGACAGGGTCTCGCTTTGTAGTTCAGACTGGGCCTGAGCTCACTATGTAGCCTAGGCAAACCTCAAACTCAGCAATCCTCCTGCTTCTGCCTCCTGAGTGCTGGGATGACAGGCGTGAGCCACCACGCCCGGCACTGTGGTATGTGGTATTGACTGCTGGTGGGTGTGAGTCTCCACACCCAGCATTGTATGTGGTTACCAGGGATTGAACTCAGGACCTTAAGCTTGCAAGGCAGGTGCCAGAACCACTGAGCTAAATCTCCAGCCCTTCAATCTGAATTTTTGACTAGAGGCATTCATTTGCAATTCTGTCCCCTCTCAGCACCTCAGACTAACTGGGCTGGTTGCTGGGTGCAGTGTCAGGTGAGTGCACTGTGGACAGTGGGGTTACTACTGGCGGGCGAGTGGTTGATCTTGGTTTGGATGCACCTGTCATCTGAAGGGCCTGGCTGGCTGGAGAAACCCTGTGGAAGGTGTGGATTTGTCTTTGCCTTGGTGTCCTCAGTGTGTAGCTGGTCAGCATCTAGAAATGCACAGTTCTGCTTACGCCTGAATTTTCTTATCTGTACTTTTGCCCTTTGACTCTAATGCCTGACTCCCATAAAGTATGTCTATTTCCACAGAACTTTAGAAATCTGAAACTGACTCTTGTGTACCCCATGTCCTGGCAAAGGGGCACTCCAGGACCTAACAAGAGTTTTTCTGCTGATGGCAATTTCTGCTGATGGATGTCTTTGGCTGTTGTCCTCTGAAGAGACACAAGTTTGGGGTTCTCTTAAAAATATCACTTCTATCCTGGAAGTGTGGTCCGGATAAGTATGAGGGAATAAAACTAGCCCTCTCAATCTAGATCTGCTGTCACTGCTAATACAGTTAAGTAACACCTTCTTCATCAAGCACCTCCCAAGGGTCGGGAGGCCCTGTGCAGGGTGATCATTTTTAAAGCAGTGCCAGCACCTCTGTCTGTGTGAGTGGGGATACCCTCACCATATGCTCAGATAGCAGCATAGTGGGTCAGTGGGCTACCTGATGGTTATCAGAGCTGCGTCCTTTTTTAAATTGAATTCTTTATTGTTACAATTTATATACATCTCACAATCACATATAACATTGGGGAATTTGTACCAGTATATGACAAAAGTTAATTCTCATTTTTACCCATATCCCTACCCATCCACACCTCCCCACCCCCTTTATACATACTCTTTATTTTCTTTCTGAATCATATTTACTCCTTCCCCTCATTACATTCCCACACCAAATTTCCTATGGAAATTTCCCGCTCTATAAAAGCTGTCATACTTTCTAGAGCTCATTTGCATCTACAGGTGTTCATGTCAAAGAGAAGATCCGGTATTTGCCTATCTGTGATCTATTTATTTCATTTATTAGTATATCCTCCAGGTGTCTCCATTTACACATAAATGGATCGATCTTGTCATTCTTTATGGCAGAATAATACTCCATTTTATAAAAGAAAACACATCTTCTTTATCCACTCTCCAGCTGATGGGCATTTGGGTTGTTTCCAAGATTGAGTTATCACGAACTGAGCTGATATGAATAAGGGTGTACATGTGTCTTTCCAATGTGATTTTTTTTTTTTTTGAGACAGGGTCTCGCTTTGTAGTTCAGGCTGGCCCCGAGTTCACTATGGTGCCCAGGCAAGCCGCCGCGAACTCAGCAATCCTCCTGCCTCTGCCTCCCAAGTGCTGGGATGACAGGCGTGAGCCACCACATCCGGCTCTGTGGTATGTGGTATTGATTGCTGGTGGGCGTGAGTCACCACGCCCAGCATTGTATGTGGTTACCGGGATGAACTCTGGACCTTGCGCTTGCGAGGCAGGCGCCGGAACCACTGAGCCAAATCTCCGGCCCTATCCAATGTGATTTTTAAAACTCTTTTGGGTATATTCCTAGTAGGGGGGTAGCAGAGTCAAATGGGATCCCTAGTCCTAGTTTTCTGAGAAATCTCCACCCGGATCTCCACAATGGTTACACAAGTCTGCAATCCCACCAACAGTGGAGAAGGGTTCCTTTCTCCCCACAGCCACACCAGTATTTATTGGTGGTTGATTTTGTGATAGCGGCCATTCTTTGTGGAGTGAGATGATATCTCAGTGTGGCTTTCATTTGCATCTCTTGAATGACCAGTGATGTTGAACATTTCTTCATATGCTTCTTGGCTGCTTTGACTTCTGCCTCTGAGAAGTGTCTGTTCATTTCAGATGCCCATTTTTGAATTGGGTCTTTAAACTTGGGGAGGCTGGTCTGTTTGAGTTCTTTATATATTGTAGATAATAGCACTTTGTCTGAAAAACAGCTAGTAAAGATTTTTTCCCATGTTATTGGTTGTCTTCTAGCAGTGCCAGTGACTTCTTTTGCTGTGCAGAAGCTTTTCAGTAGGATGACATCCCATTTGTTGATTCTTTCTACTAGTTCTTGTGCTATAGAGGTTTTATTCATAAAGTCTCTGCCTAAGCCAATGTCTCCAAGAGTTTTACCAAGCCTGTTTTCCAGCAGGCTTATTGTTTCTGTTTTAATGTTTAAGTCACGTATCCACTGTGAATTTAGTTTTGTGCATGGTGAAAGAGATAGGTCTAGCTTTAGCTTTTGGCAGGTTAAAGCCCAGTTTTTCCAGCACCATTTGTAAAAGAGGCTGTCTTTCCTCCATTGGGGATGTTTGGCTCCTTTGTCAAAGATAAGGTGGCTTAGTGTATCTAGAGTTGTTTCTGGGTCTTCTAATCTATTCCACTGGTCGTCAGGTCTGTTACTTTGCCAGTACCATGCAGTTTTTATCACAGCAGCTTTATAGTAGAGTTTGAAATTGGGGATTGTAATACCCCCTGCCATGTCATGGTTGCTTAGAATTGTTTTTGCTATTCTAGGTTTCTTGTGTTTCCAGATGAATTTTTGTATTATTTTCTCTAGCTCTGTGAAGTATAGCGTTGGAATTTCAATTGGAATTGCACTGAATCTGTATAGTAGTTGTGGGAGTATAGCCATTTTGATGATGTTGGTTCTCCCTACCCAGGAACAAGGGATGTCTTTCCACTTTCTGGTTTCCTTTTCTATTTCAGTTTTCAGAGTCCTATAGTTTTCAGAGTAGAGGTCTTTCACTTCCTTTGTTAGGTTGATTCCTAGATATTTCACTTTTCTGGGTGCTACTGTGAAAGGGATTGACTCCCCAATTTCTCTTTCAGTGAGTCTGTTGTTCATGTAGACAAAGGCTGTTGATTTTTGAGCATATCCAGCAACACTACCAAATTTGGTAATTAAGTCTAGCAGTCTTTTGGTTGAGTTTTTAGGATCCTCTAGATAGAGTATCACATCATCAGCAAATAATGACAGTTTAACTTCCTTTCCTATCTTTATTCCTTTTATATCTTTGTCCTGCCTCATTGCTATGGCTAATGTTTCCAGCACTATATTGAATAAGGGTGGTGACAGTGGGCATCCTTGTCTCGTTCCTGACCTTAGTGTAAAAGGTTTCAGTTTTTGCCCATTGAGTATGATGCTGGATGTTGGTTTCTCATAAATAGCTTGTATTAAATTGAGATAAAGTCCATTGATTCCAATTCTCTGCAGGGTTTTGATCATAAATGGGTGTTGGATTTTGACAAATGCTTTTTCTGCATCTATTGAGATAATCATATGGTTTTTGTCCTTGAGTCTGTTAATATAGTATATTACATTGATTGATTTATGTATGTTGAACCAGCCTTGCATCCCTGGGATAAATCCGACTTGATCAGGGTGTATGATTTCCTTAATAACTCTCTGTATTCTGTTTGCAAGTATCTTATTGAGGATTTTTGCGTCAATGTTCATTAGAGAGAATGGCCTGTAGTTTTCTTTTTTGGTGGGATCTTTCCCTGTCTTTGGAATCAAGGTGATGGTTGCTTCTTGGTATGATTTGAGGAGTACTGCTTCCCTTTTGATTTCATTAAAGAGATTGAGAAGTACTGGTATTAACTCTTCTTTAAAAGTTTTATAGAATTCAACAGTGAAGCCGTCAGGACCAGGGCTTTTCTTTGTTGGTAGGTTTTTTATTACATTTTCAATTTCCCAGATTGATATCGGGTTGTTTAACATTTTTATATCCTCTTCGTTCAGCTTTGGAAGTTCATATGTGTCTAGGAATCTATCCATTTCTTCTAGATTTTCCATCTTCTTGGAGTATAGATTTTCAAAGTACATGTTTATGATCCTTTGGACTTCCTCTGGGTCTGAGCTGATTTCCCCATTTTCATTCCTTATAGCATGGATTTGAGCCTTTTCCTTCCTTTGTTTGGTAAGGTTGGCTAAGGGTCTGTCGATCTTATTTATCCTTTTAAAGAACCAAATCTTTGATTCATTGATTCTTTGTATTGTTCTTTGTCTCCATTGCATTAATTTCTGCTCTGATCCTTATAATTTCCTCTCTAGTATGTGCTTTGGGTTTGTTTTGCTCCTCTTTTTCTAATTGTCTGAGATTCATCGTTAGATTGTTTATTTCAGTTTGCTCTATTTTCCGAGTGTATGCATTCACTGCTATGAATTTCCCTCGCAAAACTGCTTTCATTGTGTCCCATAAATTCCTGTATGTTGTGCTGGGGTTGTCGTTTAGTTGTAGAAACTGTTTAATTTCTTCTTTAATTTCTTTTGTGGCCCATTGGTTGGTTAACAGAGTATTGTTCAATTTCCGTGTGTTTGTGAGAATCTTAGAATTTCTTTTGCTATTCAGCTCCAGTTTCAAGGTACTATGGTCTGATAGTATGCAAGGGATAACTTTGATTCCTTTGCATTTACTTAAGCTTGTTCTATGGACTAGAATGTGATCTGTTTTGGAGAATGATCCATGAGCAGCTGAGAAGAAGGTATATTCTTGCTTTGTAGGGTGAAAAATTCTGTAGGCATCTAATAATTCCATTTGCTCAAAAGTTTGATTTAGCTCAAGTATTTCCTTATTGATTCTTTGTCCAATTGATCTGTTAATTTGTGACAGTGGAGTATTAAAATCCCCTACTTCTATTGTATTCATGGTTAACTGTCTTTTCATGTCCAGTAATGTTTGTTTTATATAGTTGGGTGCATTAGAGTTCAGTGCATAAATATTTATGATTGTTATTTCTTTCTCTTGGATAGTTCCCTGTATGAGAATATAGGGACCATCTTTATCTCTTTTAATCAGTTTGGGTTTGAATCTATTTTATCTGCAAACAAGATAGCCATTCCTGCTTTTTTGCAGTTTCCTGTGGCGTGGAGGATTGTTTTCCAACCTTTTTTCAGTCTATGGGTTTCCTTCTGAATTAGGTGTGTTTCCTGTATGCAGCAGATTGTAGGATCTTGCTCCATGATCCAGTCTGCTAGTCTGTGTCTTTTAATTGGCCCATTGAGTCCATTGACAATAATGGTTATGACTGATATGGACATATTCAGAGCTGCTATGTTTCCCTGTTCTTGGTTCTTTTCTTCTTTGCTTTTCCCCTTTTCTATTTAGTTTCTTGTTTGCCCCAGTGAATTCACTCTCCTGGGTCTTGTGGGTATGGAATTTTCTGTGTTTTTTTTTTCCAAGATGTTCTTTAGGATGTTTTGGAGTGCAGGTTTCATATTTGTGAAGTTTTTCAGGTGTTCTTTGTCATGGAAGTATCTTATTTCCCTGTCTATTCTGAAAGATAGTTTTGCAGGATATAGCTGTCTAGGTTGGAGGTTGTTTTCCTGCTTGGAATACTTCTCTCCACGCTCTCCTTGCATTGAGTGTTTGTGTTGAAAAGTCTGCTGTGATCCTAATGGGCTTCCCTTTGTAGGTGATTTTCTTCCTTTCTCTCACTGCTTTCAGTATTTCATTCTTTTGTTCTGCATCTGGAATCCTGATAATTATATGTCTAGGTGTAGATTTTTTTTTTTGCTTTTTGGAGACAGGTCTCTTTGTAGTTCAGGCTGGCCCTGAGCAAACTATGGTGCCCAGGCAAGCCGCCGCGAACTCAGCAATCCTCCTGTCTCTGCCTCCCGAGTGCTGGGATTACAGGCGTGAGCCACCACGCCCAGCATTATATGTGGTAACCGGGGATTGAACTCAGGTCCTTGCGCTTGCAAGGCAGGCGCCGGAACCACTGAGCTAACCCTCCAGCCCTAGGTGTAGATATTTTTATGTCACAGTGTTTTCGAGTCCGATAGGCCTCATTTATGTGTATGTCTATTTCTTTTCCTGTGAAGTTTTCTGTTGTTATCTCTGACAGTAGCTTTTCTATGTCTTTTACACTGTCTCCTGCTTCCTCAGTGACTCCAATCAATCTTATGTTATTTATCTTTGAGTCATCTAGAAGCTGTTGAATTGATTTCTCATGATCCCTTGCTCTTTTCCATAGATTATACCTTTCTTGTTCGCTGGCTGCTATGCTGTCCTCTAGGTCTGAGATTTGGTTCTCTGCTTCATTCATCCTACTTTGCAAGCTTTCATTCTCCTTCATCATTCCCTGGAGCTCTGCTTGAAGCTGTTTAAAAGGTTCCATTGCTTCTCCTATCTTGGATTCTATCATCTCACTGATCTCTTCTTTAATGATGTCTTTCACTGTGGACAGTATCTCTGTTTTGATCTCAGAGATGAGTTCTGATTTCCATTTTACTAGATCCGCTTTAGTTACCATCTCCAAGAGTCCTGGTGTTTGAGTTTCAGTTTGCCCTATTTCCCTTTTCTCTGAATTTCCCTGTGGTGGTGA